>VDFB02007871.1:0-127869 GCA_007258455.2 Sequoia sempervirens | reverse complement strand
AGATTTCATTTCATGCAAATAGATGGTAGTAGTGGAATATGGTGTTCAATTTAAGCAAGCTTCATTAAATCCATACCACTAGCGGGCTCACTGAGGGTGGGTTTGCCTTGTGTGGTCAACTGGAATATTGTGGACTTAACTTCGATTATGATCTTCATGTTGGTATGCGTCGTTGTGACGGTGTCTCCATTGTTGAATTGTAATCTGAACATTTCTAGTTACTCCCCTTGAAGATTGCACCAGTTCTGTGGAGGCTGTCCGAAGTGAGGCAAAGCAAAGTCTGGTTGGAGTTTGCAAAATTTGATCTCCATGTCCCACTTTTAGAGTAGATCATAGCACTTCTTAGGCCTTGCAACCATTTGTATTCAGTATTTTTTGGTTAGTATTAGGAAACCTGAACTTCATTGAAAATCTTCCAAATCTTGAGAAAATCCCTTTCTCTTTGAGCTTCAGCTGAACAACTATGTAAGTCCCCCCCATGATACCAGCAAATCACAACAAACCAACTGAATCTATTGCACTGCATGAAGGAACCTTGCAGTTAAATGCATGATCTCTCTCGCAATCTTAGCATGTAGGAGACTTTGTTCAAGAGAGAATAGAGTAGCCGTTGGGTAACTTTATTCTGTGTTGGTGCGGTCACAAAATACACATCAACAAGTCCAATCATGATTAAATTTAATATTTTTTGAGGCGGCGTCTATTTGCATGAGGATGGACGATTTTTAGCTTGAATTTATTTATTTAAGTCTTGAATTTGCCATTATTCTCATATCAAAGTTCAGAGTAAAGGCGAATTTCTTGAGCAGTTGAAGATTCGAAAGTGCTTTGAGTTCAATTTTTCAGTGCCAGGTCCAGATTGTTCAGAAGATTAATTTCCCAAAGTTAGATTTTCCAGTGCATGCAGGTTTCATCAAATCTCAGTCAAGCATAGGCAATTTTCTATAGAAGCAAAATCAATAAAAAACAAACTTCTATCTTCTGTCTAAATTCTTCTATTCTCGTCTTAGGTATTCTTCGCATGTCAAAGAAAATGGAAAAATATTCAGAATTTGATCATCTAGGTTTACATACTTCACCGACAGCAACAAAACCTATGTCTTAGATTTTTTCAAGAAAATTGCCCTGCAACTTTATTCTAAAGCTCTGTGCTTTTTTTTGAGAATTCCTTTGCATGTGGGTCAAAGACACTTCTTCCTCAAAATCAAGTTATCTTGGTTGCCTTAGATTTATGTTCTACACAAAACCCATGTTCTAGATTTTCTCGAGAAAAATTGCCCCGAGCAAGCTCCAGAACCCCTACTTTTCTAAACTGAAAAACCTCTGCATGCCTAGCTAAAACTCATTTTTTCAAATTTTTATTGATCTAAGTTTGCTTAGAATTCAATTATGCACAAAACCCATGTTTCAAAAAAATTCCGGAAAATTTTCCCGCCATAAGCTATTTTTAGCCTTGTCCAGAGTTTTTTCAGCCTTTTCGGAAAGTTGTCCGAACATACCCAACTTCACAGTCAAAAGTCCTCATTTTTAAAATGCAGTTTAATCTCATAGATTGTAAGACCAAATCGGTCCTGATGCATGACTTTGTGAAAACTTCAAACATAGACTTAGGTCATGTCTATCCAGTGGTTAACCTGAGCAGTTTGGAGGGCGTTAGCAGTAATACATTTAAGAATCTTGAACGTTTCAGGTTGCTGGCAGCAGCGTCTATTCCCGTCACAGCTTTCGATCTCGATTTTGTTCTTGCTTGTATCAAGCATTATGACTCATCCACACGACAAATCAGATCAGCTGATGAGAGAGTCATCTGCAGCCTTAAGCCAAGGGACATGGAAAAATGCTTTGCTATTCCTCCTCATTCAGACAATTTCACTGTAGTCATTGAGGCTTGTGAGAAGATATGGTATGAAGATCAAGAGCGTTCACAAAGGAAAGTTGCTCAGAGATGGTTAAAAATACAAAAGACCAACATGCCAAAAAAGGTTGGTCGTTGCGAATTCAAAGATGAAGTTGTTGTTTTAATAACTCTACTCAATCGGGTTACAAGTCAAGAGGAGGCTAGTACTTTCCGAACATGGATGTTTTACATCATTTCTAGGATCCTTGATGGTACAAAGCACTATGACTGGGCCATGTTGATCAACGAGTGCCTTCACCAGCAGATTATTGGATTCCTCAAAATCCACGAGTTTCATATGGTGTCTTATTTGGTCTACTTGGTTGCCTCTCAAGGCAATTTCAAACACCTAAAGACTAATGGGACTCTTGGTGTTCAGCATATTCACGAGTATTACTCTCAGTTGGAGTTTTCTAAGGCTAAACAGGATTTCAGGGCGGTGAATGATCACTTTTTCATGAGGACAGTCAGGGATCCAACAATGAAATGCACATTTGAATTTCACCAGAGGCCAGATCAGCTATGGAGAATTGGGCGGATTGGTTTATTCAATTCCCCACTTTCACATATATTCGAGTTTATGGTTATGTCGGAGAGCCTGTAATGTTACCTAGATACCCGTCAAACAGAGTTCTTTTCATGGAATTTCTCAGACAAGCTCAACATGTTCACTCTTTTCTTCGCAGTCGCCATAAGTCAGTAATTTCCTTTCCTTTCGGATGGGATATTTACACATGCAGGACTGCGGCTGATTGCAAGTTTATGACGACCGAGTTTGAGAAATTCAACCTCAAGTACCATATCAAGAGGCGTTCTTATGATCCTTTGGGTCATTATGCAACCAAGTTAGAGCGAGGGATTGCACATAAGCCAGCACTTGAGGATTTTTGGGCAAATTGCGAGGATGAATTTGAAGTCCGTCAACGTCATTACTGCAGACTTATTATTGCTCAAATTGCTGATTATTTATCAGAGGATGTTGAGGGTCTGTCAGATGATGACGGAGAGGTTCTACTTAGCTCGTATGTCAAGGATCAAGTTGCTTGCCAGCCACTTCACTCACCGGATTGGTACGCCAGGGATATTACTTCCATTGAGGACGTGTCTAAATCAGTTATCAAGACCAACAAGCAGTTCTTGGAGAGTAAAAAATAGCACAAGGCAATGCCAATAGCAAAAGCCGCCAATATGATTTTCATCATTACCTTCTACCTCGAGGTCAAGGCCTCGGGTTAAGGTTATCTTGAAGCCGCCTGAAGGAGTTAAACTCAGCAGAAACACAAAGGGGAAAAACACTAACAAACGGAAGCAGAAATAGGTAGAAAAGGCGTATGAAATTCCAGTAGAGACAGTCATGCAGGCTGAACCACATCTTTCACCTCCTAGTTCGCCATGTGCACCACATGTGCATCCTATTGAAATAGACTCAGAGCCGGAACCCCAATTCGAGTAGCACCAAAGACGGTTGACCCTACACAGGTTGATACATCAGGGACAGTCTCTCCTCGAGCTGACAATATTGTTCACTCTTGTTGGCTTGAGAGATCTTTGGGAAGACAAAGGTGAGAACCTTCATATCATCTTGATTTGTTTGAGTTTGGCGAACCTTATCAGAGGAGTTCAAAAAAGAAAATCAAGAAGCAGGTGCATGTTGAGAAGACTCCAGAATCGAAGATCATCATAGAAGTTGCTACGCCACTAGTGGGTAAGAGCCTGGATGAGGTTGAGGTTGGTGACTTTACCTTTGTCAAAGCAAATCTTGGCAGAACCACTCGAGAGACAAAAGTGAGCCCTCTCAAAATTGTCACAAATAATCTTGAAGAACGTATTATGAAGGACGGAGAAGATAAAGCACTTCTTAAGGCTGAAAACAGTCAACTTCGACAGTATATCTCTGATCTTGTTCATGGAGATCCAAGTAGAGCACCTATTCTTCCACAAAGTACACCTACAGAACAACAAAAGTTGGATTAGTTAGTCAATCATGGCATACTTCTAGACAACTGGGTTGAAAACTTCGTTGTTACAGGTCGGCATCTTCTTGCGGAATTATATTAGTTGAGGAGTGATGCGCATGGACTTTGGTAGGGAATCCAATTGCTCGAGATTGCAGTAGCGGAAGGCATGGCGAAGGATAGCCTTCTCATATCTCAATTAGCAGTTGCATATGACGCCATGGAAGAAGATGAAGAGAAAAATAAAATCTTCGCATGGAGAGAGCAACATCTTTTCAGGATGGAGACATACGAAAGGATCTCTAACAGGTTGAATACACTCAGAGATAATATTGTCAGAGCTCTCGCACTCATTAGCGGCTTTGTCACTCAGATCCCGTGTCATTATCTTCTTAAGGATAGCACGTATGTTGAACTTAATACAGTACAAGCCGAGTTTGAGAAGTTGATTCGTGATAATCTCGAAGGAGATCTTGTGGCATCTAAGTTGGATCACATCTCAATGATTACAGCTAGTTTCAAAAGGGCAACTGAGGATGTAAAAGAATGCATGCAAACGATCAGGGATGGCAACAAAGAGTTAAAGAGGCAGGTTATCATCATGGACAGTGTCAAAGTACCAGAGGATGGGGCAATCGACCAATTCCTGGACGAGGTGATAGACTGTGATGAATGGGAGTGATCAATCAGTTGTGACCTACAGTTAGTTTTAAGGATAGAGTCAAGAGCAACAATTAACTCGACTTTCAGTCTTGAGTTCTTCTTGCTGATTTCATGCATGCACATCTCTTCCTTGGGATTATCTTCGCAAGAGTTAGGCTTTCATTTAGGGTTTTCGTTAACTGATGGTAGTGTTCCAGTTAACTTGCTTTCAATAAGGACGCGCATGCTTGCACATTGTCCATTTAGATTAGATGTACCAGTTAGCTGATGGTAGCTTTCCAGTTAATTGTTTAGTTTGTTTTATTAGGGTTTAGCAATAAAATCTTGCATGCATTGCAAGACTGTAGTTGACTCAAGGTGATTTTAGGGTTCCCTACACCTTTTGATGTCTATAAATAAGAGCTTTCAGCTCATTTGTAAATAAATTTTGCACAAGAGAGTAATATATGTTGTGCCCACCTTGCCTGTAATATTGCTTATTATGTATCTGTTCACAAGTATTTATTATGATGATGAATTGTTATGCCACTAGGGTTTCATGCAGTTATTATGGTGAATGCTTATCGTAGTTAGAATAGTGGCTAGTTCGATAGTAAATTGTATGCATGTTTTGTCTATGCAATTTACTGTCCTAGTTGGCTATCCTTTGTGTTTTCTTTCTAATAAGCCTATTCAGATTGAGCAAATAGTTGAGCCCACCTTGCCTTCACGTTGAGAATCTGTACTTAAAGTTTATCATATGATGTGTGTGATAATAAACCTATTCAGACAAGCAAATAGTTGAGCCCACCTTGCCTTCACGTTGTGAATCTGTACCCAGTTTATCGTGTAAGATCATTCGCGCTACGTTTCCTCATGCTCTGATTTCTTGAGGAGATTGGATAGTATAAGCTAGTTAGTTTTGAGTTGTAGTTAAGACCTGTGAAACCAGAAAATCCTTGGCTGCAACGCTCGAAGTTTCTCGCAAACCTTGTGCCTCTTTTAGTTGAGACAAAAAGACAAGAATTAGTTTAGTTTACTTTTTCAAGCATTTTGTCCACACAAAGAGGGAGCTTCCTGTCCTAATTTGAAGAGCACTCATCACGTAGTGTGCATAGCTATCCATACCAACTTGCACTCCAGAGGTGTTAGTTGTTACGCCAACACCTTTGTAACCATGGGAATCCATGTATGTGGATTTAATTAGGTGTTTGCCCACAAGTTGGTGCAAACTTGACTGTACTTTTGTTTTTGTGTGGCAATATTTTTGTCATACACCAAGACAAATGATCCTTTATAGGATGCCAAGTACTTCAAGCATATTTGGATCAATTATGGGTTCTCATTGTCATTGTTGATTGTGATTTACAACTTTTTTTTAACTTTTGGCTATCAGTTCAAAAGATTTTAGGTTGGTAGTTATTCTTTCCACTTCATTTCATCTACCAATGGATAGCCATTTTGAGGTTGTAAATTTCCTCTTAGTCCATTCTCTCCATATTAATCATCAACACAATAAGCAGTGGGACAACTACCTACTTATCATTCAACATACTAGAATCAAGCTACCCATGTCTCAACAAAGCCTTGTTCTTACAAAGTCTATTATGACTTCCAACTTTTGGTGCCTTATATGAGATTTGAGATGCTCTTCCAACTCCTAATAAGTCCCAACCATTTTATTAAGACAAATTCTTGGTGAAAATTCGGCCAAGCTTCACTCAAAAAAAATTCAACTAACTAGAGCCAAATTCAAGGCACTCCATGGTTATTATCAAGTTTCTCATTATTTCCATATTGGTGATCAAGGTTGGCTTCACTTGGAAAGCAAAGGTTTCTCAACAAACAACAACAACACAAGATTAAACCCATCACATAGGGACCTTATACTATTTTCCTAGTTAGGCACCATGTCTTGTTCTTAGATCTTCCAACTCAACTTGGCATCCATGATGTTGGCAATATGAGATACCTTATGTGTAAAACCCATTCCATTTGAAGGAGGCTCCCATCACTTTGTAAGATTTGGATCTACATTTCACAAAATCTTGAGACAAGGGGGCAAGGGGATGGGTTTCAAGGATGGGGGACCAAGGGCCTAGATATGGCAATGGCAGTGAGATGGTGGTGGGATGGTAATAGGTGAAGGTTTGGGGCCAAATCCCCCAACAACATTAAGGGGTAGTGCCCCTAGTGGCGGTATGGGGGCAAATCCCCTAGCAAGGTTGAGGGATAGCACCCCTCACCAGGTCCAAGGGTAGTGCCCCTAGCATGTTCCGAAGCACAAAGTAAGGCCTTCAAAACCACAAACCTTCATGGCATACACCATTTTCACAATTTTATAACTTTGTTTTTGCAACACCAATTCCTTACTATTTCTAAAAGGAATGAAGCTTAGATGCCTATTTTATAAGTTTTTTGTGAGTGCTTAGGGTTTGGGTGGGGCTCATAGACCATTAGGGTTAGGGTTTGTGGCACGCAGATCAAAAACACTTGATTTTTAAAAAAATATTGACTTTTTCATTTTCCTACCACAGGAACACTAGGAAGTCCCACATGGTTGAAAGACTCTTGGGAGTTCCCTAATAACTCAAGGACACACATCATCCCTTGAGATCCTTTCTTTAACAAAGGATGACTTGATTTATGGCCTGCTGCTTGATCTGCTTTTTCTTGTTCTTCAATATATGACAAGGCTTGTACTTCCAGAATGCCATTACCATCTTTGCTTGGACGAAATTTGATGCCTTGTGTAGGGATCTTGCACAAATGGCCTTTAACTCGAGTATATGAGCCCAAATATTTAACTTTACATTCACCACAAATCTAAACATAACCCCCACCACCTGGGAGGAGTTGTACCATTTCAACATATTTCCAAAGGGGAGATTTTGGTTCTATTTTGAAGCGGAGTTGTCTCATGGAGCTAGAAACAATTGCCATTTTAATACCTAAGACAACAAGTTCAATAAATAACACATTCGAAGAATTGAAACAAATGAAATTTGAAAATAAAAATATATAAATACAACTTAATATTTAATTCATTTTAAAAATTTAAGCATGTGATATAGATACCTAGAAGAATTAAAAAAAAAAACCAAAAACTTCAAAACGAAACAAGAGAGTTCATTTGTAAAAAAAAAATGAAGGAAAGAAAAACCAAAAACTTCAAAAAACCTACCTCTTTTCCTCTACAATCTCCTTGAATACAAATGAACTCTTGCAAATGCATAGGGATAGCACAAAAACTAGCTTGGGGTGTTCAACGATCAATCTTCAACTCTATTCGTGCAATGGCAAGCAAGAAAATAAGTTTAGCAGACAATATTTTTGTTTTTCATTCACAATATGAAAAATGAGTTTTGTTTTGCCTTTTAGATGTTTTGTATTCCACCTTTTACAGTTTAGGAGCGAAATAGACTTTTTAATGTAAGAAAAAAGTTAAATAAAAGTTAAAAAAAAGGCAAAATTCGTCGTTTTGGCATGGGTACCTGCCAAATTCACCTCGGGTTCTCCCGAGTTTGCTCGAGATGGACCCGCAAGCTTTTGGTGAGAACCTGCTTGAATCCATAGAGAATCAGATCCAAACCCCAAACTCGAGCTAGACCAAACCAAGACCCGGGCTCTGAAGGGGCCAAACCGGTAACTTAGCCTGAAGTACCCAAGTCATCCCCAAACCAAGGGGACATTCCAAAAACGACCCTCAGTCATCAACAAAAGTGGAGGGACCGCAGGGTGATGTTCCCCCCAAATCCCTATGTTCTATAAACATGGGGATTTTTTTAGGGGGGGTGGATCCCCATGGAACAAGGATTTGGATATGGAGATAGCCACCCAAGATCAAGGTATTTCAATTAAAGCACAAAAGAACCCAAAAAGAGAGAATAATATATCCTATCAAAGGATGCAAATATACAAATGAGATCGTATACAAGAGTACATGAGGTGGGTATATATAGAATGCACCACCAAGAGATGTGAATGTACAATGGTACAACCAATGTGGGATAAAAGAGATGTACTCGCATGTGTATAGTATAACTCCACCAAACAAATCAAGTGCAAGTCACATGTGTAAATGCAAGCTACCTTAGCAATCTTATCCTAAGTGTAAATACACAATAAAGTAATTAACTAAATGCAAGAAAATAATTCTCCACCAACACACTCATCTGGAGGCTGCTATTTCAAATTTTCAACAATCATAGGCTATGAATATATTGCTCAATGTTCATGTTCCCACCCATTGAAAGATTGAAAGTTGAAACTACTACTTGGTCAGCTAATAACATTCTCTTTCAACAAAAGCCATGTGGATCTCTGACACCATTTTTGCATATAATTTTCCTCCTCTACCATAGAAATTGAGAACATCCTCTCAATTATAAGGAAATATCAAGAATCACTCGCTTGTATATATTTGCATCCTTGTAATTAGATTTTGCAATGTGCTTGATCTGATTCAGACCTCATCCTTGTGTTGTACCCAAAACCAAAAATTTTGCTTCACTAAGGCATTTTGCTTAATTGAGTCTAAATCTTGTTAAAGTGTTGTTAAATGGTCATTTTTGGGGTTTTCAAATATGGAGTTGGTGTCAGTACTATGTCAGTCTGTTACCGAAGAGATTTAAGAAAAGTGAAAATCTGAACGAAAAATGTCAAAATTTTCTATCTCTGGAGAAGGGAGCACATTCTCAAATAGGCGCCCTATCTTTTAGGGGCTCAAATCCTGTTTTTAGGGTTTGTCACCTCCAGCAGAATTCTGTCTGGCATCACATCAGCTTCGCAGTGAGCTATTAAGCCTGTCAAACGGACCTGTTTTGAGCAAGTTACGGAAGATACAGTGCAAATCAAGGCGAAAGCGAGAATTGGCTAACACTGGAGAAAAGCGCAGCTTTTCAGAAAGGCGCCCATCTTTTTGAGGTGCCAGATGTAGGTTTTTGACTGAATGCCCCCCAAGATGTTTATCTCACGTTTGTTCAAGCTTCGCGACGCATCTGTCAGAGGATGAATCTGAGTTGCTGAAGCACCTGAACCTGAGGTCAAACGTTGGGTCAAATCTTAGTCAAAATATCAGAAGAAAGAGCAAAAGAGCACATTTTGAGAAAGGCGCCCAAGCTTTTCAGGCCTTTAATGCTTTCTTTCTGATGATTTCAGATGTTCAATGTGTCCGTGTTACGTTCAGCTTTCCGTTGCCTGTCTCCGTCAGATCAGAAGATGTCTCGTCAGCTTGCAGTCGAGGTTTTTGTATTATTTTTGTCGTTTCCAGAAATGGCTAAGTCTGGAATGAAAAGAGCAACTTTTGAAAGGGGCGCTCTTGTTTTTCACCCCTCAGATGACGTTTTTTGGGGAAATGTGCCTTTGCAGCCGTCGTGCAGAACGAGCTTAGCTTCGCAGTGAACCTGAGTTCCAGTCCTGAAAGTTGATAAAATGAAAGTTATGAAGGATTTTGTTTTTCCCTTCGTTCGAAATGCAGAAGTTGAAATTTGACTAAGTCAGGGAAAAAGCGCAGCTTTTGGAAAAGGCGCTTGAATTTTTGAGCCTTCAGATGTCAGTGTTATGACATGCAGTGTCAAGATATCATTTGATCAGTTCTTATCAGGCTCTGCAATGCACCTGTCAACCAGCCAATCGGAGAAGTCAGTCAACCAGGGTCAGAGGATGAACAGAGGTCCTGGCAGAGGTTTTAGCTTAAATTTTCATGAAATTTGGCTAAGTCTGGAATTCGCCTGAGAGGTCAAAGTTGAACTTTCGAAAGTAAATTTAATGGACGCCTTAACTGGAGTTCTGACTGCAGTTAGACTGAACGATTTCTGGGTTGTCATCTTCAGTTCATATATTGGCATGTGGAGTGATCTTTCAGTTTGCATGTTCAGTTAACTACCTTGCATGTTAAGTTAACTTGATTGCATGTTAAGTTTAACTGAAGATTACCACTAAAAGTCAACTGAAGTTTACATGCATGGCGAATTTGGTCAAAATTGAGAAGATTTTAGTGAAGATGGCGCTTCATCAAACATCAACTGAAGTTCAAAAGGGGACGAAGTGAAGCATGAAGCATTATTTTGTGAAGCGTGAAGCATATTTGATGAAGTATAGCGAATTTGAAGTTGATAACTTCACTCATGAAAAGGGTCGCTATTTTTAGTTTTTGAAAAGTGAAGCAAGACAATAGTGAAGATGGCGCACTTTTCAAGGAAAGGGCAACTTTAGTTTGAAAAGGGTTGCTATTTTTAGATTATAATTGATTAAAGCATGAAGTTGGCGCACTTGTTGAAGGCTAACTGAACTTCCAAAAGGCTAGCTATTTTTAGCTTATTTATTGCATGAGTTTGGCGAATCTCTTATCCCATTCTTATTGTTAACTGAAGTTTGCAAAAGGGCACGCCTTAGGTCAAGTTGATGAATCCAAAGCTAGGTTGAAGGTGGCGAATTTGATAAGGTTTCTAACTGAAGCTAAAGCCGCATGTTTGAGTTTAAACTAAAGATTTGAAAGGCAAACCCTAATGCGTCCACTTATTGAGCTTGTTTGAGTTCCAGTTAACTATTATGAGGTCCAATAAGAAGCCTAGCGCCATTTTTAATGCATGCTTTGTTTAGTACAAATTTCTTATGATGAAATTCTATATATTTCAAAGATGGCGTCCATTATTGCATCATCTTTTGCTCTGAAAGCTTGCATTCTTTTGAGCGACCAGCAAGCTTAAGGTGATTCAGGTGTCCGTTTTTAGCGTTCTTCGAAGCTACGAGCTCAGATTCTTCAGAGGAAGTCAATTTTAGACTTTATTTCCACTTTGCATGCAGGTTTTATAGAGATTCGAAGAAGAGATTTGCAGATTTTTCAGAAGCAGATAAGCAAAACTTTCTATCTTCTGTCTTATTTCTTCTATTTCTCACCTTAGGTACTTTCTTCGCATGCCAGAGTAATTCAACACATTTTCAGAATCTGTTCATCTGGGTTCTCATATTTCAGCGTTTGCAACAAGACCCACTTAGATTTTTTCGAGAAAATCGCCCCGTAGCCTTCATTCTGAAGCTCTGAGTCTTTTTCCAAGAATCTCTTTGCATGTGGGCTTGAATCACATTTTTTCCAAAATCCAGCTATCTGGGTTTGTTCAGAATTCAGTTGTGCACAAAACCCATGTTCCAGAATTTCTTCAAAAATTTTTCCTGTCAAAAGCTATTTTTAGCCTTGTTCAGAGTTTTTCAGAAAGTTCTTCAAGCATATTCGACTTTACAGTCAAAAGTCACCATTTTCAAAATGCAGTTCAATCTCATTGATTACAAGGTGAAATCAGTCCTTACACATAATTTCACCAAGACTTCAGATACGGACCTAAATCATGTTTATCCAGTGGTCAATCTGAGCAGTTTAGAAGGTGTTAGCAGCAATTCGATGAGGAATCTTGAGTGTTCCGGGTTGCTGGCAGCGGCATCCATTCCTGTTTCTATCTTCGATCTTGAGTTCGTACTTGCTTGCATTAAGCATTATGACTCATCTTCACGACATATCAGATCGGTTGATGGAAGAGTGATTTGCAGTCTCAAGCCGAAGGACATAGAGAGATGTTTTGCTATTCCTCCTCGCTCAGATAACTTTACAGTTAATCTTGAAGCTTGTGAGAAGATATGGGATACCGATCATCAACGTTCACAGAGAAAAGTTGCTCAGAAATGGTTGACAATTCAGAAAACTAACTTGCCTAAGAAGGTTGGTCGTGGTGAATTTAAAGGAGAAGTTGCTGTTTTGATTACCTTACTCAATCGAGTTACCGGCCAGTCAGATGCTAATTCTTTCCGCCCATGGATGTTCTACCTGATTACCAGAATCCTTGATGGCACAGAACGTTTTGACTGGGCTATGTTGATTAGTGACTGCTTACATCAGCAGATTTCTAACTTTCTCAAGCATCACGAGTTTCATATGATATCCTATTTGGTTTACTTGGTTGCATTCCAGGGTAGTTTCAGACTTCTTAAAACCAATGGCACTCTCGGTGTTCAGCGTGTTCATGAGTATTATCCACAGCTAGAGTTTTCTCAGTCTGAGCAGGACTTCCGAGCAGTGAATGATCACTTTGCCATGAGAACTGTGAGAGATCTTGATGATGAGATGCACATTCGTATTTCAGCCGAGGCCAAATCAGCGATGGAGACTTGGGCAGATTGGTTCATACAGTTTCCTACTTTCACGTACCTCCGAGTTTATGGTTATGTTGGAGAACCTCTGATGTTACCGAGATATCCGCCAGACAAGATTGTCTTTATGGAGTTCCTCAGGCAAATGCAGCATGTTCACTTCTTTCTTCGTAGTCGTCATAAGGCTGCGGCAAATTTTCCATTTTCATTGGGAATTTTCACATGTGATGCAGCAACAGATGCTAGACGTATGTCTACTGAGATAGAAAGGTTTAAATTCAAGCCTTATACTGAGAGACGTTCCTATGATCCTCTCGGTCATTATGCAAATCGGTTAGAGCGAGGGATTGCACATACGCCAGCACTTGAAGATTTCTGGGCCAATTGTGAAGATGAATTCGAGGTTCGTCGTCGTCACTATTGTAGACTTACTGTTGGACAGCTCTCTGATTATTTGTCAGAAGATGTTGATGGTTTGTCGGATGATGATGGAGAAGTTCTTCTCAATTCTTATGTTAAAGATAAAGTTGCTAGGCAGCCACTTCGCTCACCTGATTGGTATGCTAAGGAGAATACTTCTATTGAAGAGATTTCCAGATCAGTGATCAAGACCAGCAGGTTATTCTTGGAGAGCAAACGAACACGGAAGTCAGTTCCTATAGCAGAGCCGCCAAAGGATTTCTCGTCACTGCCTTCTACTTCTAGAGCGAGACCCAGAGTCAAGGCCATTATAATACCTCCTGAAGGGGTTAGACTCAGTGGAAACACAGGGAAAAGAGCTACTGGTAAAAGGAAGCAGAAACAAATTGAGGGTGTTCCTGAGGTTCCAGTAGAGACAGTTATTCAAACTGAGCCTCACGTTTCACTTCCCAGTTCACCTCACGTTCCGCCTATTGATATAGATTCTGAGCCTGAGCCACAAATTCAAGCAGGATCGGAGACAACTGAAACACCACAGGTTGATACATCAAGGACAGTCTCTCCGCGAATTGAAAATATTGTTCAGTCTTGTTGGCTCGAGAAGTCTTTGGGAAGACAAAGGCGTGAACCGTCATACAATCTTGATTTGTCAGAATTTGGTGAGCCTTATCAGAAGAGATCAAACAAGAAGATTAAGAAACAAGTGCACATTGAAAAGACCACTGAATCAGAGATTGTGATAGAAGTTGCAGTGCCTCCAGAGGGTAAAAGCTTGGACGAAGTCGAAGTGGGTGACTTTACATTCACTAAGGCAAATCTTGGCAGGACCACTAGAGAGACAGATGTATCTCTTCTTAAGATTGTTACCAATAATCTTGAAGAGCGTATCACGAAGGATGGAGAAGATAAGGCTTTACTCAAAGCTGAAAATAGTCAACTTCGTCAATACATTTCTTGTTCATGGGAATCCGAATAGAGCACCTGTTCTTCCTCAGCACACACCTGCAGAGAAACGAAAGTTGGATCAGTTAGTCAGTCATGGCAGACTTTTGGATGATTGGATTGACAGTTTAGTTGCTGCTGGTAAAACTCTTCTTGCAGATTTGTATCAGTTGAGGAGTGAGGCACACAAACTCCGTCAAGGTATTCAGTTGCTAGATATTGCAGTTGCAGAGAGTTTGGCAAAGGATCGTGTTCTTATATCTCAGTTATCAGTTGCATGCGATGCTTTGGAGGAGATCGAAGATCAAGAGAAAGTCTTCACTTGGAGAGAGCAGCACCTTCTCAGAACAGAAATATGTGAGAAGATCTCTGCCAAATTGTTTTCATTGAAGGATGACGTAGTTGGAGTACTTGCACTTGTTAGTGGCTTCGTTGTTCAGATTCCGTGTCATTATCTTCTCGAAGATGGCACGTATGTGGAGTTGGAAAAAGTTCAAGCAGAATTCGAGAAGCTGATTTATGACAGCCTTGAAGGTGAACCTAGGGCGCCTAAATTAGAAAATGTTTCAGTAATTGCAGCCAGTTTGAGAAAGGCGACTGAAGAATGCAAAGATGGTGTGCACACGATTACTGAAAGTGGCAGAGAACTAAAGAAACAGACTGTTATTTTTAGCAGCATCAAAGTGCCAGATGACAGAGAGATCGATGAGTTCTTGGTCGAAGTGTTAGACCGAGTTGACATGGAGTGATCTGTCGGTTAGAACGTGCAGTTAATTTCTAGGGTTGAGTCCAGAGCAGCAGTTAACTTGACTTCCAGTCTTCAGTTCACTTGCTGACTTAACACATGCTTATCTCATCCTTGGAATTATCAACACAGAGTTAGGGTTAGGGTTTCCAGCTAATCAAGGTAGTGGCCGCTAGCTTTTGCTTTAAATAAGGACGGCATGCTTGCACATTGTCCAATTAGGTTATTTGTACCGCTTAAACTGAGGGTAGCTGCCCGCTAATCGTATAGTTACTTCATTAGGTTAGGGCCATGACTTGCATGCATTGCAGAACTGTAGTGAACTCAAGGTGATTTTTAGGTTACCTACACCTTGATGTATATAAATAAGAGCTTTGCTCATTTGTAATTAACTTTGCTTGAGAGAAATATATACGCGTCACCTTGCCCTCAATATTGCTCTTTTTGCATTTGTTCATGCCTTCATTATTGCAATTGATTGTTATGCCACATAGGGTTTCGAAAGATTGTAATGCTGGATTCTTCCATAGTTTAGAGAAATCTGTCTTGTGAATCTTTTATTGTTATGATCAAACGTGATGCCACACAGGGTTTCGTAAGATTGTAATGATAAAACCGTTTTGTGAAGTATTTACTATGCTGATAGAGTGTTATGCCACACAGGGTTTCATAAAGTTTTCATGGTGAATCTTCTCTTAGATTAGGAAAATCTGTTTTGTGAATCTTTTATCATTACGATTGAGTGTTATGCCACATAGGGTTTCATAGAGATTTTAATGATAAAAGCTGTTTGTGAGTCTTTACTATGCTGATTGAGTGTTATGCCACATAGGGTTTCATAAGATTATCATAGCAAATTCTCAAATCTGTTTTGTGCTTAATAAACTTGTTCAGATTGAGATGATAGTTGCGCCACCTTGCCTTCAAGTAGAGAATCTGAATGCGTTTATCGTCCGATAGTCATAACCTTGCTCCGTTTCCTCTTGCTCTGTTTTCCTGAGGAGATTGGATAGATATAAGTTGTAGTTTAGTTGATTTGCGAAACCAGAGAAAACTCAGCTGCAACGTGTAAGTTCTTTCAAGAAAGCCTTGTGCCTCTAGCAGCTGAAACAAAAAGACAGGACATAGGTTTAGCTTATTTTTCCTTTGCAAGTACATTTGTCAAAGCACAACGAGGGAGCTTCCCCTCCATAATTTGAAGAGCACTCATTGCGTAGTGTGCATAGGCTGTTCATAACAACTTCTACTCCAGAGGTGTTAGTTGTTACGCCAACACCTTGTAAATCTATTTGGTCCAAGCTCATGAAAAAGTGTGATCAGTTTGGCAGCCAGATCTTTGTTTTCTGTCCTGTTTGTGTTTATAGCTTTAGACAGTGAGAACTAAGAGGTGATTGCAAGGTATGTCTTTAATCTCAATAATTTATAGCCTTGTGAGTCTATAGATACTACCATCTACAATTGTCCTTCCTCAGAATATTTTCAATGCCTTCACTTCAAAGTAACAAACCAAACTACAGACAACAAGATTATAACTAGCATGATTATATCTTTTTGAATAAACAATTTCAGAAGCTATGTAATTAGTTCATCGTAGGTTCCAATATTATTAGGAAACTATTACAGATGTATACTATAGAGACCATCAGTCTCTCCGTAATCTTTTCAAATTCATTTGCATCTTGCAAAATGAGAGAGAGAATGAACATGGAAAGTAATACATGCAAATTGATGCAATGATAATCTCCTGCAGAGGATGAAAGTCATATACAATGAGAAACTAAAAAAGCTATAAGGAAAGCATGATTCCATTTGTGTGTAACATTTGATGCAGAGATGTTGTAAAGATCATGTTAGATGCTTGTGACAGAATTCTTTCCACCCACTCATACTAGACAATATTGCCATCAAACACAACACCAAAATGATAAAATCATTTTTTTCCCACTCCCTTTGATGTAAGGGAATCTGAATTTTACAACTCATGGCATGCACAAAAGGCAGGATATTTATCAGTGTTTCTTCTATTCAGGCGAATTTTCCTCTTGACATGATATATAATCCTTACCTCAATAGAAAACTTTAATTTCCAAATCTGAGATATTTTGAAAATATTAGTATATACATAACCCAAAGCAAGAAAGCAAAAGATGTAATAAAAATTGAAGTATTTTCTTATCTACAATTTAGGGAAACTTTTCCATATTGACAAAGAGTTATGTATTCTCAGAAAATAAATCTTTGGTACACTGGCATATAACAGTAGCGTATACACTTGATTGAAATGTCAAGAAGACCGATTGCTAGCATCTACTGATAAGTTATAGGCAACATAATATAACAAGAAGCCCTAGAAGTTAAAAAATAAATAAAGATGCACAGAATATTTTTCTACAATCTCATAATTATGAAGGGTTGAGAATATAATGAGCAAGGTTCTTGCCAAAACTAAAACTTGTCAAAAAGAAACTCCCAAGATAATTATCACTTGAAGTTTGTGTGTTAACAAATGTGACATGGGATGCTTGAAGAAAAATTCATTACTACCATGTTCTCATAATCTATCATAATTAAAGATATGAATGTAAACGAACCTATCTGAATTTGACATGTGAGTTTTATATACAATATAAAAAAACAATGGAATGCAGACAAATACAAACCCACATCATTAGATTTCTCATCAGCAGCTGATTGATCACAATCTTCATTGTCACTCTCATTTGGATCATTATCACTCATTGTTGCTCTGATAAATATTGTTTTGGTCTTTGAAGGCCTTGGATTGATGCCTCCAATATAGCTCCCTCGAGGGAAAAACATGACTGATGATGGGGTAAGAGCAACGGAACAAGGCAAACTTCTACTCACCCTTAGAGTTCCAGTGCGATTATCAAAACTAGAATGATATGCCCAACATTGGAAAGCGGTTAACAATGATGCTGCCATATCCTGTGATAGAAAAGGATATGATGATAAGAGAAAGTCAGAAAAAAATCATTTTAAACAAGAAATCTAGACAATAACGAATAAGAAGAAGCAAAGAATTTTGTAATTTGGGGCACCTCAAATGATGCAACATGTCACAGGAATATTAAAAATTAGTGAAGAGGATTTGCAAAAAATTATTTCATATCTAACAATATACAACTCGTGAATTCAAGAGTCCTGTTCAGAGAAACCCCATCACTAGGATACCATTCAATATCTTTGAAGTAGAGAAAAGAGCTGCTTCTAAGTACAATAAGAAGCTCAGTCATCATGTACTTAAAGATTGCATTTCATTTAAGTTGTGATTAATTAACTATAATTCCCATCAGTGCAAGTAAAACTAACTTCTTGCTGTTTAAAAAGACTATGCATCTCAGATAAGCCAAAATGAACTATCTCCATTCTAAATTCTTTGTGTGAATATATAATACTTGAAGGATTAAGGAATTTAATTGTAAGTAATATTCCATAAACATTAACTTTAACCATTAACCAATACAAGAAAATCCCTAAGAGTATTGCATCATGTCAATAACTGATTTGCTTTCTGAGCCAAACAGAATTGCAGACTACCTAGCCAATGAAGGGGTGCTCCTAGACCAGATATTTATAATCAAATTTATTAATGGTCATATTAAGGAATGTGGACCAATGGAAATATAGTTATTGTTATATTCCTATGTTGTACCCAAACCAAATTTTTTGCTTCATTAAGGCATTTTGCATTTTAAAGTCTAAACCTCGCTAAAATGTTGTAAAATACCGTTTTGGGCAATGTCAAGCATGGAGTTTTTTGTCAATAGTTTGTCAGTCAAAGTCAGTTATATTGAACGGAACCTGAAGAAGAGACTCAAAATAAAGATTTTCACGATGGAGGAGCATCTCACGACGGCATTTCATATTTCAGACGGTCATTTCAATGATCGAGACAGAGTTTTCAGTGATCAAATCATGGAGATTTTTCAGAGGAAAAGCCTCAAAGTGCAAGTATAGCTCAGGGGCGCCCAGGTTTTTGGAGGTCAAGATCTTGTCTGAAGTGTTCAAGCATACAGTCAATCTCTTCAGAATCAGCCTGGCTATCCGTCGAGCTATCCAGCGAGGCGTTCCGAGACTCACAGCTCCGGCAAATCGCGACAGAAGTAAAAATCCCTAAATTTTAGGAGATGAGAAATTTGTTCTTTTCAGGCAAAAGCGCGCCTCTAGCCTGAGGGCGCCCATTTCAAGGCAAGGGTAAATCTTGTCAGTTTCGTTGCCGAAGACATTCAATTCGTTCACAGCTAGTCTGCTTATCCGACGAGATATCAAGCATAGTCATCCGACTCTCAGAGTTCAGGCGGCAGACGTCCGAAGAACAGCTTAAAATGGAGTTTTCACGTTTTTTTGAGCTTCTCCGTTTATGCCCAGTGCAAGTATAAGCCAGGGGCGCTGGCCTAAAGGACCCCTCAGATGCCAGAATTTGCAGACAGAGTCTTCACAACATCAGTAGTATACTAGCCTAGCTCTGCAACGCATCATTCAGCTTGTCAATCCGACGTTCCTGGTGGTCGTGGCAGAGATTCTACTAAGCACGTAATTTTCCGGGCGGAACCAACAAATGGTTTTCAGTGTATTTTCATGGTCTTAAGGCGCCTAGCCTTCAGGCTGATCAGATGAGCCCGTTCGCGTTCGAAGTCTTCACGACTATTGAGCATAATCAATTTATCTTTCCAACGAGCATAGCCGTCAGCCTTCAGCATTTGGCAGTCGCTCGTGCGTGCGAGGTCTTTGGTGTCATATTACAAGGTTAAGATGTCCGAAAACGTCCAGAAAATGGCTAAGTCTGGGAGCGGTAAACATATTAAAAATACGCACTGGAGAATTTGAGGTCTTAGAAGCAGTTTTCTTGCCCCAACACCTCCAGTGACTTCTCTTAAGAGCCCTCCTGGCTGTCCGTTAAAACAGATAATGCCTGAATCGGGTCATCCCAGCTCCAGATATCAGCTGTCAAAGTAGGGTATTTTGACGACGTTTGATTTTCGTTGAAATGTCCAAAGTGCAACCTTTGAGCCGTGGCTTTAAGGCTCCTTAATACGTTTTAGCCGGGCCGCGGTGAGCAGCCATTGGATGCGTATCTCCAAATATGCCGCGGAGCTTCCTCAGACGCCAGGGTTCACCGCTCAATCAGCCGCCGCTTGAAGTGTCGATGGCGCTTTAGAAAATGGCTAAGTCTCGAACCCGTGAAAGCAATTTAATCGCGCGCTCTAATTTTCAAGGGTTAAACGACAGATTTTGGTGTGCTTGTGTTCCCAACGTATATTTCTTCCTTTGTTCACAAGAGGGCTTTCCGTTGATTATTCGTGACGGGCCAAAGATCACCCGTCATCCTGAATCGTCGGTTATTGGCCGCGACAAGGTTGCCAAATATAAAATAGGGATTTAATCAAAAATGAAGTATCTTGAGTAAATGGACGCCAATTTGCTCATGTGATGACTTTTCGAAGTCGTGGAAGCATGACGATGAATCTCAGAGCTTCAACCAGTTTGTCAACTGAAGTTCAGAATATGTCTATTTTTAGATGGTGTTTCTATTTTTGGCGCCATTACATGATAATAATTATTTTATTATTATTTTCAAATTTGAACTTCAGACAGTGGCAGTCGAACTGAAAGGCAACCAATCAGAGGCTTTCTATTCTGGTTAGGGTTTATGAATTCTTGCAGTTGCTAAGTGAGCGAATTTATTCTTATTTATATGTGGCGCCATCTTCATTGTTCTTCACAAGCTTTCAAAGAAAACTCGTATTTCTCAAGAGCAAATTCATCTTTAGAGAAATTCGTGGTTTTTAATTGAAAATTCATATTCAAAGAAATCGAATTTTATTATTCAAAGTAAGTTCAAGCAAGTTCGTATTTCTTCAGAAGGAGAAAGTGGCGCAAATTCATCCAAAGTAATTCGCAATTCCTCAAAGGCATATTCAATCTTCTTAAAAATTCGCAAATTCTTCAGAGGATTCAAAGGCGAATTAATATTCAATGAAGTTCGCAATCCTTTAAAGATTTAAAGACAAATATTATTTCAAGGGCGAATTCTTCAGAGGTTTTTTGAGGCGTATTTAACAATCAAAAGGCGTCTCAAATTTCATTACAATTCGCAAATTCTTCATGGATATTCAAAGGCGAATTAATATTAAAAGGCGTATTTAACAATCAAAGGCGAATCCTCAAATTCATGCAAATTCGTATTTTCTTCAAGGAAAATCGAATTTCTTCATATTTAAAAAGCGCAAACTTCAAAGGGGAGCAATTCGTGGTTTTTCCAAACAAGGCGAATTTTTCCAGTTCAGAGGCAGAATCTTCATCAATTCTCAGGGGCGATTTCATCTAACATATCTTTTTGCAAATTCAAGTTCACAAATATCAGCTATTCAAGAAATCTTGGGCGATTTTCATAGAAGAAGACATCAAAAAACGTCTTTTGCATCCTTTAAATCTCAGATTTCTCATAATATACATTGTGCATGTTCCTGAAATTGGCGAATTTGGCAAGTCTCAGTATCTGGATCGTTTCCATATAATTTCCTCGAGTTAAATTTTAGCGCTTTGATTTTTCACTTAATTTAGCTTCGAACATTCGCTCGAATTGCTAATTTTCTCAAGTGAAAATCTTTGTACAACCAAGTAGAAGTTGGAATTTTCGTAAAAATCTCGACCTTCTCGGGTTGTCTTGTAATCCTTTTTCGACAAAACCCATATCTCAGATTTTTTCGCTGAAAATAATTCTTCGAAGGCTATTTTAACTCTCGCAGCTATTTTAGATTCCGTAAATCTTGTCAACATAACCGAAGTTCACAAATAACAGCGAAGTTTTTCAAAATGCAGTTCACTCAGCCTTGGAATACAGACCAAACCGCCCTTACACATGATTTCCGCAGGTTGGTTGAGACAGATCTTCACAAAGTATTGCCAGAGGCAGTACTAGACCCAGTTAAAATCATAAGTTCGATCATTCAGAATATTGAGCAGTCTGGTTTACTAGAGGCCGCCTCCATACCTATCTCCGTTCACTGTGTTGAGTTTGTGATGGCTTGCATTAAGCATTACAATCCGACTACTCGTGAGATAGCGTCAGTCGACGGTCGGGTCATTTGCAGTCTCAAACCTGTGGATATCGAGAGGAGTTTTGGCATTCCTCAAAATCCAAACAGCCTAGTTGTTTCTATGGAGCAGTGTGCACAAGCGTTCGATGCTGATGTGGACAAGTGTCAGAAGAAAATGGCAGAAAGATGGTTAAAACAAGCGAAGAACAGATTGCCAACAATGTGGGTCGGGTGAGTATAAGGCGAGTACGGATTCTAATCACACTCTTTGAATCGCTCGTGTCAAGCACATGCAAATGTTTTCCACTTTGGATGTATTACATTATTGGTCGCATCATTTCTCAAGGAGATTATGATCGGCATCCTTCATCAAATTTATATTCTCCACAATAATGTGATACCGTTTCTTAGTTGCTCATGAGTTTCACATGTGTTCTTATCTCGTGGTACTTGACGCTTATCGTGTGGTCGTGGGCCTGGTGGACTTAACACCGGGCATTCTCACCGCTCGTATATTTATCGTAAGATATGATCAGCTTGAGTTCACTGTGAAAGGAACGCCATTTCTGCTGCAGTCCACGAGGCTTTCGACTTACACCAAAGGAGAAACTTGGACCGAGATGTTCGTATCTTCGCGCTTGCTAGGGCAGCTATGGATGGATGGGCAGATTGGTTTATACAAATTCCCCAACATACACCTACTACATCCGGTGCATACGGCTTCACAGAGTCCAGCTATAAGCTTCCACGCTATCCTTCGATAAAACACCTTCAGAATCTTAGGCGCATGCATGATGTTCATCGCCTTCACGCAGCAATGCACTCATCACTCAACTTTCCTTTTCAGTTTGGAATGTATTGGTGCAAGTCGGCAATTGATGCAAAGATCGCAGGACAGGAACTTGCGAGATATCATCTTAAGTACCTTGTCGAAGCACGTGCTTATGACCTTTCAGGTCATTATACAGCTCGCCTCGCTGGAGGCACATATCACGAGCCCTCTATGGAGGATTACTGGGCAAATTGCTCAGATGACTTCGAGGTTCGCAGACGCAGTTACGGCCGCTTCTCTCTCTCACAGATTTCTGTTTTCTTGTCAGAGGAGGTGGGAGGTTTATCAGATGATGAGGGAGAGGTTCTTCCTCAGTTTTTCAGAGAACAGGTCGACACACAACCGTTGCCAGTAGTTGATTGGTACGCCAAAGAATATGCAACAGTCAAGGAGAGGTCTAGTAGAGTCATCCAGAACAGTATACTTTACCTCGACAGCAAGAAGACAAGAAGAGTAAGCATGCCCAGAGCAGAGCCGCCAGTAGTGGTGAATCCTACGCTACCTTCTTCGTCAAAACCTAACAAGAAGAAGAGGAGTAACCCTCCTAAGAGAGTACAAGCGCCAAATAATTCAAAGGGCAAGGCGCTTGCCACTGTTTCACATTCAGAGCCTGACAGACAGTCGCTTATCACAGAGCCAGTTCAGAGATCAGCTCAGAGCCCGCCAGTACCTGAGGTTCAGCCTCAAGCTCCTACATTAGTTTCAGAGCCGTCACCGGTCCCAATTCACATTGAATTGGACTTGGATTCTCCACCTCGCAGTGGGTCTTCTACACACTCACTCTCATCAGTACCTCCTGTCGTTAGTGCAGACCCTTCTAGTAGCATTAGCAGAGCTTCATCTTGGATCGAGACTCAACTAGGAAGGAAGAGGAGGCAGCCATCTTATGTTCTCAATCATTCCGATTTCGATGACATTTATCAAGATGCGCCAGATAAGAGAATTAAGAACATGGTTCACGTAGAGAGAAACACTGATATGGAGGTTGTTATCGAGACTGTTGTACCTCCGCAGGGGAAGAGCTTGGCTGATTTAGAGTCTCAAGATTTTGAAGTTATCACAGTCAACCTTGGTCGCAGCACACGCCAGACTCAGGTTGATCTTCTTCAAGTTGCTACAGATAGTGCCAAGGACAGAATACTAAAGGACGGAGAGGATAAAGCAGCCCTCAAGGCTGAAATCAGATAGCTTCGTCAGTACATTTCTAGTCTTGTGCACAGACCAGAAGCCATTAACACACTCCCACCGATGCTTGAGCCACCAGCAGAGCAAAGTCAGCTCAATCATTTAGTTACATATGGCAAGCGTTTGGAGGAATGGGAGGAGGACTTCAAGCGTTAGAGGCCGCATTTCCATGCTTACGTGAGTTATATCGCCAAGACAATGCACTCCAGAGTCTGCATTCGCCTTCGTGATGAGGAACGATATGGTTATTAACAAACCCGGATGAAATTTTTGATTGCTCACCGAAGTTTGGCTTATGACACGTACTCCACGGATGCGTAATATCGCAGAGGCTATCTACTCTTGGAAGA
Organism: Sequoia sempervirens; assembly: GCA_007258455.2. Taxonomy (NCBI): domain Eukaryota; kingdom Viridiplantae; phylum Streptophyta; class Pinopsida; order Cupressales; family Cupressaceae; genus Sequoia; species Sequoia sempervirens. The sequence continues at coordinate 103,695 of VDFB02007871.1, read as the reverse complement.
CACAGTTGGTTTTCAGAGCAAAGATAGAAGACAATTTAGCATCAGAGTTGGCTGAGAGTAGAGAGCACGTCACCAGTGCACTCCGGTTTGTGAGGACTCTTGTATCTCGCTTACCGTGCCGTTATCAGATTGAGGGTGGTGCCTACGTGGAGCTTACAGATGTTCAGTCAGAACTCCAGGCACTCATTCATATCATTTTCAGTGGGGAGACAGTTGGCTGTAAGATTACTCAGCTTACAGTCATGTCAACACTTTTCGATGAAGCAACGAGGAGCAGAAGGGAACTTCAGTCTTAGATCACAGCTGGTGAGGACATGCTGCATCGACATAGCATCCTTCGTCAGAGTCTCATCGCTCCGGACAGTGACACAGTCAACACTCTCATTGAGGGGTTGATTGCTCGAGATCACACATAGTGAACTTCAGTTCCCACTTCTCAGAATAGACTTCACACACACGAGTTAAACTGGATGTTACCCTTTTCAGTTAACTCGGGGTTGTCATCACATGCATATCTATTCTGAGAATCGCCTTCTTACACTTGGAGTTGTATTTAGGGTTTTCGTTAACTGATGATAGTCTTCCAGTTAACTTGTTTTAATAAGGACGTGCATGCTCGCACAATTGTCCATTTTTAGATTAGATGTTTCAGTTAAACTGAGGGTAGTTGCCCAGTTAACTGTATAGTTTGCTTAATTAGGGTTGGGCGCATTGCTTGCATGCATTGCAGGAACTATAGATAACACAAGGTGATTTTAGGGTTCCCTACACCTTGATGTATATAAATAAGAGCTTACGCTCATTTGTAAATAACTTTTGCTTGAGAGAGGAATATATGCTGTGCCCACCTTGCCCTCAATATTACTCTTTTTCGTATTTGTTCATGTGTCTTCACTATTGCAATTGATTGTTATACCACCTAGGGTTTCGAAAGATTGTGATGCTGAATTCTTTCCATAGATTAGATATATCTGTTTGAACATCTTTATCATTGAAATCAATTGTTATACCACCTAGGGTTCCAAAAGATTAAAGTGATAAGGCTGTTTTGTGTTAATTTACTGTTGTGATCGATCGTTATACCACCTAGGGTTTCGAGAAGTTGCAGCAATAAATCTGTTTTGTGAATCTTTATCAATATAATTGAAGGTTATACCACCTAGGGTTTCGGGAGATTATAAAGATAAAGGCTGTTTTGTGAAGGCTTTGCTGATTCGATCGAGTGTTACACCACCTAGGGTTCCATAAGATCGCCTTGGTAAATTCTTAAATCTGTTGTGCCCAATAAGTTGGTTTAGATTGAGATGATAGTTGTGCCCACCTTGCCTTCAAGTAGAGAGTCTAAACCCGCTTATCGTCAGATAGTCAAACCTTGCTCCGTTTCCTCTTGCTCTGTTTTCCTGAGGAGATTGGATAGATATAAGTTGTAGTTTAGTTGATTTGCAAAACCAGAGAAAACTCAGCTGCAACGTAAAAGTTCTTTCAAGAAAGTCTTGTGCCTCTAGCAGCTGAAACAAAAAGACAGGAAGTAGTTTTAGCTTATTTTTCCTTTGCAAAGTATATTTGTCAAAGTACATCGAGGGAGCTTCCCCTCCATAATTCGAAGAGCACTCATTGCGTAGTGTGCATAGGCTGTTCATAACAACTTGTACTCCAGAGGTGTTAGTTGTTACGCCAACATCCTACATATTAATATTGGTCATATCAAGAATAACTAATCAACACTGAGTAAAAAAGACACTGAAAGAGTGGTTTCATCAAAGGAGCAGTTTTGTAGTGGTGGTTTCATAGCCATCAAGGTGATTATGAAACCACCAGTCTACACAAAGCAGCAGTCGAATCAAGTGCTAAATACGACCTGTGGCATTTTGAATTCTAAACTTATCAACTTCCTAGTGTCTTTTCTGCTTCTATTGCAAAAGCATAAATACATATTGTAAATGTATGTTGCAAAACAATGGGAAGATTCAAAGTGAATTTCAAGAGAATTCATGTGTTCCAAGTGAACAAGTAGACTGTATTTAGGTGGAAAAAACTGAATGAGAGTATTGCAAAATTGTTGTGACTGATCTTAAGAACAAAACATTGTTGCCTCAAGCTAGTTGTGCACCCAAGAGGCCTGAGATTGTATCTATTATTGGACATAGTGATTAAGGAGGTCATTCACATCACTATTTCTGGAGTTTTCTCCTCAAATTTGGGTTCTCAATGGTAAAAATCCTTGTGTCTTCAATTGTTCTGTTGTGTTCTCTCGATTTCCTTCCATGTTCAGATTTAATTGTTGCCTAAAGAATACAACATTTATTTCCTTCACTTGTATGTTGACTATTATACGGTGCAAACATTGTAGTTTAGGAATCAAATTGGTATAAGAGCAAGTTCCTTCTTTTGGTGGAAATTGAGTGGTTTTGTAGGTTGATGCCCACAACAAGATCAAGTGGGAAAAAATTGTTTTGCAAAGAGACATTGAGTCCCAAAGTAGGAAGAGAGAACTAGGAAGAATAGCAAGAGATGCAGAAACCCTTGATGAAGAAGCAAGGTTCCTCAATCTAGAAGTTGATGTTACAAGCATATCTCAATCAATGGAGACTATGAAAGGGCTCGTGGAAGCTCTCATAGTGAAATTGTGCTCATTGGAGAAAACCAAGACCAAGGGGAAAGCCCACTCCGAAGAAGAGAAAGAAATCTATGGTGAATCAAATCTACCAAGAACATCTTAATTCAAGGTTGAGGCAATGATTGAGATGTTGCCATTTGAAGGAGATGTGGATGCAAAGATGCTTGATCATTGGTTGGCACAATTTTGAGGTATATTTTAGCACACATGCTCTTAGTTTGGAGCAAAATATTTCTTTTGTGACATTGAGAATCACATATATTGCTTTAACTTGTTCCAAAAGTCCCTTATATTATATGGCTTTATGAGAAATATCTCTTATTAGTTCATGGGAAAAAATTTAAGAAATTAATTAACAAACAATTTTACCCAATATGTCATAGAGAAGAAAAATATATGGACTAGCAATTTTTGAAATAGAAAGAACAACAAAGTGTGCAAGAGTGCACTAGTCAATTTCAAAGAAGGGGTGTCCAAATGAATAAGGATGGGCAAGATGAGGAGGCGTTAATGAAATACATTGGAGGCCTTAATAGCCATATCCGATGGCCTATATTGCTCTCTAAGTTGGTGGACATAGATGAAGCATGTGCACATAATCACAACCTTGAAGTAGATATTCATCCATCCTCTCCAAAGACAAACATAGCCATGGCCAAGAGAAAGAAGGCAAGTGCTACAAGAACTAAAATAAATCTTGCAAAGCATTGTGACCATTGCTATGCGAATGATCATACAGATGAAACCTGTTACATCCAAAAAAGTGTCCATATCAAAAAAGTAACAAGGGTAAGAAAACCACTATGCCTACCATTCATAATGAGGCAAATGTAATTGATTGAAATTGAGAGGTTGATTCTATTAATGCTTGAATTACAAAGAACGTTAGTTTAAATCTTATATCACAAGGAAATAAGTTAATCAGATTTGTGTAGCATTAAGATTCAAGTGAAGAATTCTAAAGTTGATTAGTTTTCAATTCTTGTTCCCAAGCCAACCTTGTTTCACAAGAATTGACTGAAAATCTTGGTTTGAAAACACATCAACACCCCAAGCCTTATGCTATGGGTTCAATCAAAGAGGGTGTTGATTTGTCCATTAATAAGTAACATAGATTGAATTTTTTTGTTAAGAGAAAATTTGGTGATGAAGTGGTTGTAGATGTTATGCCTATGGATGTGTGCAGTGTTCACCAACCCTTATATGTATACAAGAAAATTGTTTATTTTCAAGGGGAAAACAAGTGTCACTTGATCAAGAGTGGACAAAGCTTCATGCCACATGCATATAAAGGAAAGAAGGAGCAGCCAAAGGTAATGAATCTTCAAGCAAGAAAGATGTTAGGTGAAAGCACAAAGATCATTCCTTTTGAGTGGAGAAAAAAGAGTGTTGGTATAGTTCCTCTAGCTAGTTCAAGTACTTTAAACCATAGTTGGCATACTCGCAAAGAACTCGCCAAGTCTTAAAAACTCGCGATTTTTTTTTTAAATGAGTTTTTGCGAAGTTAACTCACCAAACAGGGAAAAATGAGTTTTTCGAGTTTTTGAAAAAACTCGCGAGTTTTTAGTGGCGAGTACTCGCCACTAACTCGCGAGTCCGTGCAAAAAACTCGCCTGCGCAGTGTTGAAGGCTGAAGACATCTTTTATGTTGTTCATTTCATTTCAAAATCACTTGATACTTTGTGTGAGGAGCTAAAAACCTCCCCCAAGCAAGGAGATATCATTTCCAACAATTTGCCATCGAGGAGAGCGGATTCAAACACCATTTTGTGTGGATTTTGAAGGGAAATTCGATTCACAGGTAGGGTTTTTGTTTTTGTTTTTTGTTTTTGATTAATTATTTTCTTTCATTCTTCTTGCAAAATACTCATTCCAAATTGAAAAAAAGACATGATAGAGCACAAAGAAACAATTTTTTTGCATTTAGAATCCAAAAAACAAGATTCATCACAATCTTTTGTTGATTTTTGCTGATTTTTTTCATTTTTTTCACTATTTTTTGAAATTTTCAGACCTAGGTTCATTTTTTGTGTAGAATGATAAGATTAGTTAATAATGTTAATTGATAATTCATTTAAACACATTTGTATCAATTTAAATCAAATTTAGCTCTAGATTTTTGAAGTTTTAATGATTTTAGGTTGTTTTTTAAATTTTTTTTGTATTAAAAAACTAATATGTTGTACATATTTTTGAATGTGTAGATTGATCATTGATCAGTGAATACACATTACACACTATAATGGCTTCTGGCTCTGGTTCAGGCTCAGCATCAGGTTCCGCCCCCGCCCCATCAAGTTCCACCCCTCGCACACCATCATCATGGGTTCCAGGCACTCGTCCTGCAGGGGCTAGAGACCCTACATGGAAATATGGTGTCAGAGGGCCAGTGCCTGGAACAGTTGTTTGCGGTGAATGCAAAAATACATATCATGGAGGCATAAATCGCCTCAAATACCATCTAGCAGGCATTCCTCAGCGTGATTCCAAGGTTTGTGGGCAGCCCAAAGAAGAGATTAGAAGAGAGATGCTTGCCCTACTTTCACTTGCTGAGGAAAAAAAAATGCAAAGGGAGAGGGCTAAAAAAGCCATAGCAGCATCCATAGCCAGTGGACATGCGCATGCCCATGGGACTCAGGAGCACGGGGTCGAGCACATGGAGATAGAGTCAGATGAGGATGAAGATATTATTGGCATTGTGGGCTCTCTTCATGGTCCACGGATTCGCACTCATGGCACAGCCGCCACAGCCACACCATCCTCTAGGCCCCCCTTTTCCTCTAGTTCGACTAGAGTGCCAATGCCACCACCACCTTCATCTTCACGCAACCCACAGAGTTTTTTTGTGCCAAGAAACACACCAGGAGCACAGGTATCATTGGAGGCTACAGGGTGGAACAAGGAGGTGCATGAACATGCCAGCATGGCATGTGCTGATTTTTGGTATTTCAATAACATACCATTCAATGTGGCAAGTAGTCCCTATTGGCACAATATGGTCACTTCATTGATAGTTGCGGGAAAAGGCTTCAAGCCACCTTCTCGCAAAGATTTGAGTGGGAGGTAAGTGACAAGTCAACTTAAATTTTATGTTCTTTAATTTAAAATTTAAATTAATTTATTATTTATGTTGAATTCAAGCTATTTTTTGTTTAAAACTTACAATTTTGTACTTATTTAATTATTTTACTTTGTACTTGCAGTTTGCTCACAAATGCAACCGAAAGGGCAATGCATGTGGTGGAAGAGCAAAAAACTAAATGGAAGAAATTTGGCTGCTCAATTCTTTCTGATGGGTGGACGGATGGGAGAAACCGCACCATCCTTAATTTTTTGGTTGCTTCCAAAGGTGAAGTTGTGTTTTGGAAGTCGGTGGATGCTTCCAACAGGATAAAAACTGCAGATACATTGTGTACGTTGTTGGATGAAGTTGTGATGGAGGTGGGGATTGCTAATGTGGTGCAAGTCATCACAGATAATGCAGCAGCGTATGTGGCAGCTGGAAGGATGCTTGAGAGTAGACATCCATCACTCTTTTGGTCACCTTGTGCGGCTCATTGCCTTGACCTTCTTTTGGAGGACATAGGAAAACTTGTTTGGGTGGCACCGATTGTAGATGATGCAAGGAGCATCACAAAATATATCTACAATCACCCTTGGGTTCTTAATTTGATGAGAGAGCATACGCAAGGGAAGGAGTTGGTGAGATCGGGTGCCACAAGGTTTGCAACAATTTTCCTAACGTTGCAAAGCATTTTGGATTCTTTGGGCTCTCTAAAACAAATGTTCGTGAGTCAAGCATGGAATGACTCCTCATATTCAAAGAAGGCCGAAGGAGATAGAATTTCTGCAATAGTCTTCGACCCCTTGTTTGCACAAAAAGCTACAGAGATCGTGAGGGTAACTTCAAAACTTTGATTTTAATTTTAATCTCAAGTTGAATATAAATATATATTTTTTAATTTAACTTTAAGCCTTTCATTATAAATTTCTAACTTTGATCTTTTTGTATTTTTAATCTAGGTGTCGGAGCCCTTGGTTAGAGTCCTCCGCTTGGTAGATGGGGATGAAAACCCAATGGGATACATTTATGAGGCCATGGATAGGGCCAAGGAGGCCATCAAAAGTTATTACATGGGGGACAGCCTCAAATTTGATCCCATATGGGAGATTGTTGATAGGAGGTGGAACAATCAACTCCACCAACCCATCCATGCAGCAGGGTACTTCCTCAACCCTTCTTATCTCTTCTCAGAGAGCTTCTCTGATCCTAATGGAGAGGTTATGGAGGGGCTCACAACATGCATTCAGAGGATGGAACCCGAGGTTGCAGTGAGAGACCTCATCATCAAGGAGATGGATATATACAGGGAGGCAACTGGTAATCTCTTTTCTTCGGAGCTGGCTGTTAGAGGAAGAACCACTCTGCCACCAGGTATAAAATTCGGAGTCTTTAAATTTTAAGTTTATTTCACATGCATCTTAGAATTTGATAAAATGTGTTTTGACTTTTGACTTTTGAGTCTTTGACTTTGTTTTCTAACTCTTCAATTTTCTTTTTTTTTTTGCAGATGTTTGGTGGAAAAATTGGGGTGGAAAAACCCCAAATCTACAAAAAATTGCCCTCCGCATTCTATGTCAGCCTTGTAGTGCATCCAATTGTGAGCGCAATTGGAGCTTGTTCGAGTCCATTCACACGAAGAAGAGGAACAAGTTAACACAAAAGCGCCTCAATGACCTGGTCTTTGTGCAATACAACCTTCGGTTGCGCATAAAGAGAGTTGAAGAAAAATCACTGGATCCTATTGACTTAGATGAGATAGATCCTTATAGTGATTGGACAGGGCGAGAGGAGCAGCCTCCATTGTTTAGCGCAGATGAAATCCTTGACTTCGAGAGAGAGGCAATGGAGGATGTGGGTGCATCAGGAGTCGGAGATGTAGGGTTGGATGAGATCCAGCCAGAGCCAGCAGCAGTAGCACCGCAGCCACCGCCACCAGCACCACGCACACGCGGCAGGACTAGAGGACCCACCCCTTCTTCCCTAGCTGTTGCTAGACTAGGGAAGAGGAAAGCCTAGCATGTTGTATTTAGTTGTTGTTTAGTATTTGCTTCTAGTTCTAGTTTTACTGTTTTCATGTATCAGACTTTCAGGCTTTTAGCCATCGGGATTCCGCATGAGAATGCGATTTTGTAATCAATTTACATTAAAGTCAATCAAAATTAATAGAAAACACTTTTGTACTCATTTATGGATTCATTGGATTCATCTTGTCATTGAATTTTGCAAAAAAAATGTGTTTTTAATGAAAATTAAGCAATTTTTTCATTTCCTCGAGTTTTTTGCCGAGTTTTTGGCGAGTTTTAAAAACCTCCAATTTTTCCCTTGGCGAGTTTTTGTTGGGGCCATTTTTCCAACAATAGCAGAAAAAATATTTGAGGGAAAAATTTGGCAAAAGACAAGATTTATTTTTTTTCAAAAAATAAGTTTTTAATCAAGGAATAAATTGGATTTTCAAAAAACGTAGACAAACACACAAAAAAAGAGAAAAACTTCTTGTTTTTAAATTTAAAATCATTTTAGTAGCATAGAGATATAGAGATAAAATACAAATGAGAATCTAGCCCATGAATTGTAGAATATGGATTTTCTCATTTGTGTTCATAACTTCATACTGCTAATTACATTGCATTGCATAATGCATATGACATAGTGCATAAATGATAACTAGATGCTGATATTTTTCAAATTTTCAATGGCAAACTACTTTGTAAAAAGTCAACCTACTAAGTACAAAGTTCCAAAAAACCAAAACATAGCCAGTGACTTGCTAATACAAAGAGAGCTACACTAGAAGGTTATAGTTCCTGATGATGAGCTCCTAGCTCAAAGCCTCTTCTAAGCCATTCAACCACATTACTATCATAGTTGCACCCCTTAAAGATATCCTTATCATCACCGTCATCAAGGAATGTCCCCATTTTAGCCCTACGCTCTTCAATTGGATTTAGCCTATTTCCGGAAATCCGTAGGCTAAGCTGAAGCAGAAAATTAGGGTTTCCTCTTTCAAATGCTTTTTCGAGGGTTTGCATGTAAAAGGTTTCTGGGATTTTCTGGGATTTTAGAGACCTCCAGGGTGATGTGACATGCATCTAATTCTGACATCCTTTCCAAGCATTTACTATTTATAGTAAGTCATGATGGCTACCTAGTTTGTGCTCAAATGATATTTGGAAACACTTACTATTTTTAGTAAGTTTTGATTACTGCTCAGTTGGCGTACAGATGAGGTTTTTCAAACTTACTATTTATAGTAGTTTGCTATTTTTTGTTAAGTCTATCTTTGGGCAGTATTATTCTAGCAGCAGCTCAATCAGTTGCAGTTCAGTTTGGTTGGTCAGTTTGGCTTTCTGATAGTTTTGAAGTTAACTTACTATTTTTGGCATTTGCTATTTTTAGTAAGTTCATTTTTGGAAGAAGCATCATCACCAACTTGGTTCATGTTGTACCCCAAAATTAAAAAATTTGTTACACTTAGACATTTTGAAGAAATGAGTAAAAGTCTTGTCAAAACAGTCAAAAAGGTCAAAATTTGGGTGTGCATGTCTTGCATGGAGGGTTAAATTCAAAATTTTCAATTTCTGACGATCTGGGTCTGCTAAGAGCAGCTTAACCTACAAAACCCAGATCTCAGTTTTTCATCCCTAAATTTTAGGAAAACTGCTATTTTTAGAAATTTTCTCGAAATAGTAACGTTTTCTGGGTTTTTCTGGGTTTCTTTCGAAACGGATACTGGCAAAATTTTCTAAAAATAGAAAGTTGGTCCGACAGGGTCCGAACTGATTTTGATTGGGTCAAAATATGTCTACATCAGGCTGGTGCAGTCAGAATCTTAAAATAATCAATTTTGCCCTACTAGGTCTATTCAGCTTTTTCAGAAGCATATCTGGAGCTCCGAGGTCATCAATGGAGGTCATTCGACTGCCAAGGGTCAATTTCAGCATTCAACTTTCGGCAGGAGGTGAAACGATGAACATGCACGAGAAACGAAGAAGAAAGTTGAAAAGTCGTGAAAATTTTCTAACACTGCTGAGTTTGGGCGCCCCAATTGAAGAAAGGCGCCCACCTTTTTAGGTCATCAGATGAGTGAATTAGGGTTATGTTCTCCAATGAAAGTTGCTTAGTGTTCAGTCAGCTTCGCGATGGATATCCCCGTAAGAGCATCTGACAATCCAGTCTCCGGCAAATTTGAGTCAAAGTGGAAGGTACAGGATGAAGATCTGAAACTCGAAGAAGATAAATTGAAATTTTTCAAAGTCTGGAGAAACTGGGCGCCCTAGGAGAAGAAAGGCGCCCAACTTTTCAAGGGTTCAAACAGATGAAATTGCAGTCAAAGTTATAATGAGATGTCTTCAGAATGCAACAGGCTTTCCAGTGGGCTATTCAGCACGACAAACGGAGCTCGCAATCATCAGATTCAAAGAGCTGAACAGAGGGTCCGATGAGAGTTGAAAAGAGAAATCTGAAAGCAAAGGTAAAAAAAATCAAAAAATAAACTAAGTGTTGGTAAAGTGGGCGCCCCCAGTCAAGATAGGCGCCCAACCTTTTGAGGGGTAAAAATTCACTTTTTGGCAAAATCTCTTCCAGAAGTCCCCTCTTCATTCTTCGTCAGCTTCGCAACGAGCTCAAACATTTATCAATCCGACGCCCAGAGCTCGAGATTCAACAAGGTCATCTGCAGAAGAGAGGCGTGAATAAATTGAAAAATTTTCTAAGTCTGGTAGAACTGGGCGCCCCAGTTGAGGAAGGGCGCCCAAACTTTTAGGCCTTCAAGTGGTGGAATTTGCAGAAGTAGCATCCAAGAGTGCCTCATCAAAATTAGTCTGGCTATCCAACGAAATATTCAGACAGTCAGTCGGATCAGTATTGCTCCCGGAATCGAGGATTCATCAGAAAATCAAAGGGAGAAGGAAGAACTTGGAAATTAAAAAATGGCTAACACTGAAGAAGTTGGGCGCCCCTAGAAGGAAAAGCCTCCCATGGATTCGAGGGTCAAAATCAAGTTTTTAGCCGGAGGTGCCTCCAGAACATCTTTCTCAGTTTCAGTCAGGCTCCGCCGTAAACCACTCAGCTTGTTTGTCGGGTTGGTCTGTCAACGGGAAATCAAAGGCGAAGTAGCATGTCAAAGTGAAGGAAAGTTGAAAAAGTTAAAATTTTGACTAACACTGGTGAAGTTGAGCGCCCCTCTTGAAGAAAGGCGCCCAAATCTTCATGCCTTAGAGAATTTTCAAGTGTTTTCAAAATTTTCAAAAAATGAAAGAGGAGAAGGATGGCGTCCAAGTTCAAGGGATTGAGATTTAGGGTTTTGAAATAAAAGCAAAAAAGAAAGCAAAACCTAATCAGACCCTAAGTCTATTTAACACTTCTTTTTCATGTATTTTTCATTATTTTTGCAGGTGGCATCCAAAAGAGAAAGTTGGAGCAGCAAGTTTGAAGAATTTTTGTGATTAAAGAATCCATAGTTGCTGGTTTTACATCAGATTTTTCAGACCAGCAAGCATAAACCTTTGCTTTTTCATTCTTTTTGTTCCAGAAGATCAAATTTTTCAAGCAGAAGGCCAAGGCTTTCAATTTTTCAATCATCTGGGTCTTTTTGTCTCAATCTTCTGAAGAATTTTTCAGGAACTTCATCAAGTTGCAGCAAGTGCTTTTATTTTGCATGTCAGTGAAAACCTCAGTGCATTCAAATTTGAACCATCTGGGTCCTTGCCAATCAATCTTCTGAAGAAAACCCATATTACAACTTTTTCAAGAAAATTTCAAATTCTAGGGTTGGTTGCTTTTTCGATCAACCATCAGTGTTTTTCAAATCTGATCATCTGGGTCCATTTCTATTCATGTTCTAAACAAAACCCAGATGCCAGCTTTTTCGAGAAAAATTGAAGAAATTAGGGTTTGCTGCTTTTTCAGGCTAAATTCAAAGTTTTCAAAAACGAACGATTTGGGTTGTCTTGTATCGACATTCTGAAGAAAACCCATATCTCAGAAAAATTTCTCAAAAATTCGTCCGTTGAAGCACAAAAATCAGTATTCTAAAAATAGAAATCGTTCAAGACTTGTCTGAACCAAGTCGAGTTTACAGGCAATCTTCAAGGCTTTCAGTATGGAAAACACTCCCATCAAATTCAGAGCCAAACAAGTGTTGTATCATGATTATCTGAATGGATGAGGTTGAAAAGTACGTTTTCAATATCACCATGGACTGAAAACTTCATCATCTCAGCTTAAGAGTGTGAAAAGGTGTGATATGAACGAAAGGACAAGTGTTAGAAAAGAGTTGTACAAAATTCGTCCGTTGAAAATCAAGAGAGGTGTCAGAAGCATAAAAGTTGCAGAGGATTTGTTGAAGCAAGATCGTATGATTGTAAAAGGTCATCACTCCGATTGCAGAGCCGCCAAAGTTAGCAAGATTTGATAAAGAAGTTGAAGATATCAAAGATTTCCTAAGATCTATTGCAGATGCTGAAGATATTCTTGAAAAGCGGTGCTTTGCTGTTGATGGCATAGATACACCGAACCGGGACACTGTTTCTAATTTCCTAGCGGATGTGATCGAGTTTTAAAGCAGCTTTCTTCTAGAAGCTTTCTTTCCCGCTTTCTTTCTATTCTTGGAATAATCCTTATCCATTCTTTGAGGATAGAAAGAAGATAAGATGTAATAGTTGGCATTTCCCGTTTTTTCTGCTTTCTAGGGTTTTATCTTTCTAGATTTAGTAATAAAGCTTGCTTGCTGAGCAAGCCCTAGATTGTGAAAGCAAGGAGATTTTAGGGTTCCCTACTCCTCTGCTTCTCTATAAATAAGAGTCTTTGCTCATTTAGTTTTTTAACCATGCTAGTGAGAACAAAACGCTGAGCCTATTGTGCCTTCTATTTGTTGCTCAAGTATTGTTCATTTGTGTTGTGATAAGCAAATTGTTGAGCCTCTTTAGCCAACAAGGAGTTAGTAAGATTGTTGTTTTCTATTGTGTTAAGAATAAGTTTGCAAGCCTCCTTAGCTGCAATTTCTTGTTCAAGGCATGTTAGAAGTGAGCTTTGTTTCAGAGATTTGAGTAATAAAATCATGAGCCTCTTTTGCCTTGGTCTAAAATCTCAGATTTCCGTTATTTGTGTTCTACTTTTATGATCTTTATTTCAGCTTGCAGTGAAGTGTGTAGGTGTTCGTTGAAAGAGAGATTATTGAAGTATTTTTGTCAGAAAATCTACCTCGTTAATTTCTAACTTCTCTTGCTCTGCTATTACTTGAGAGGTTAGGAACGTCTTTAGTCTATAGTCGTAGTTGAACTTCTTATATCAGAAAATCTCAGCTGCGGCTTGTGTTTAAAAACCTTGTGCTCTAAGCTGATCAAAAAGATAGGCAACTTAGTTTTAGTTTACTTTCTTTCAAATACCATCAGCAAGAGGGAGCTTCCCCTCCTAATTTGAAGAGCAGTTTATCTGTGCATAGCTGTCCGTTTTCAAATCCGCATTCTAGAGGTGCGAATTTAAACGCCAACAGTTCAGTTTGGCATTTGTCAGTTTGCTATTTTTAGCAATTCATCAGTTGCAGCTTGGGAATTGTATTTGGTTATCTCCTTGGACTGAGTTTCAGACTTAGTCAATTTTCATGTCTTGAAGTTGTACCCCACGCCTCGGCTTGATGACTTCAAGTTATTTTAAAGAAGGGGACATTAAAGGGTCAAGTGAGCATTTAATTATTTAATAAATGCTTTATTGTTGCAATATGGAAATGGACGCCTAAAGGGGAAGTTGAATGATATTTTAATATTTCAAGAAGTAAAATGCTAAAGGTGGCGTCCCTCTTGGAAGTTGAAGTGATTCAACTTCTTGGAATTTGAAGAGTCTCTTGTTGCTTCATTTGCCAACTGAAGCCTATATATTGATGTTTTATGATGAGGTGATTATGTTATGTTTTGGAAAGCAAAGTTATGCTGCTGGACTGAATCCAAAACCTGGCTGAGGGGTAGCTTAGCAAACACTTCTTTCTTCGAGCCTGAAACTATGGCTTCCTAGAAAGTTTTACGAAGACCATGCTTCATTTAGGAGTGTGGATAGTGCTTAATTTCAGATTTTAGTTACAGGCAGATTGTTGGTTTATATTCTATTTGAACTGCTGATGACAATGGCTGAAGCGAACTTCTGCTGATAGCTTCGCCTCTGAAATTTATTTCATTCTGGGTATTAGCCCAAGCTGTTTCTCTGTGGAGGGCGCCCATTTGTGCAAGGAATCAGATTTTTATACTGAGTATCTAATTTTATAAGTGAGGTCGATTTCTCTGGGGGCTATACCATTCACTGTAGATTGCATTGGGATTCGTGCCAAGTCTCTATTGCTGTTTTGGCACAGTTTGCTGGTTGGAGTTTGGATGCCTAGATTATTGGCTTCATTTTCCTGCTATTTGGAGTTAATCGGAACTGAATTGAAGAAGTTGTGTCCAATTCGGTGAATTCTAACCTTGCTGGTCTGATTTTCTGTATTCTCTGTTTCTGATCAGACTTGTTAGTTTTTGATATAATGCTGGTTTAAGCTTCATTTTTATATCATTATTGTATTGTAAGAGTTAGAGCAAGTGTTACTCTAACCATTGTTTGATTTGGAAGCATATCTTTCTTATTTGCAACTATTTAATTCATTGTAAAGCTGATTAGTAGTACTAACAGCTATTTATTTTATTTGCTGCAATTAGATTAAATTTCATACTCCCACGATTGAGTGGTTGAGTTTAAATAATAATCTTCTTTAATTGTAAGTTTCCCCCCACTAAATAAATGGTTGTGTGGACTGTATTCCCCCCACGTTAATAAGTGGAAGTGAGGATTTAAATGGCTAGCTTGCCGCCTTTAATAATGTAATAATCTCACCCACGGAATAAGTGGAGTATTCCCACAGCTTGTGGATGCCTGTATCAGCAGATGAATTGTACTTTCAGCTTTGTTTATGGCTAACGATCCTCTGACCATATGCTATCACCTCGCCCACATTGGGATCTTGGTGAACATTCTTGGTTAGAGTTATCTTCTTTGCTGATTTGCATTTGGGGCTAACGCTAATCAGTGTTTGGTTGCTGAATTGTGTGTTAATTTTGGGAAAAAATTAAGGGGAAATATTTCAGATACCATCATTTACAATCCACTTAGAACCTAGATTGATCTTGTTGAGGTCAATTGGCTGGTCTTCCTCAATTGTACATGATTTCTCCCATATATAAATTAGATTTGGCAATTAAAAGTGAAACAAAAACAATGATTACAATTTATAATTTTAGTTACAATTATTTCAAACAAACCTTGATACTTTCTCTAGCTTCAAGCAAAGGTTGTGATGAAAGAAGATGAAGTCATTCATATGTTGTTCCATCAGACGATTGCATTTCTTGAAATGTATGCATTCAAAAACACTCCAAGTAAACTACCAAGTAGATGAACTGCATGGCTAGTTCAATATGTGCATTGCCATTCATTAATGACTTTTGGCATTTTGGCCGCAAAAATCCCACCATTGCACTAGAAAGCATAAATAATTTTGAGATGATATCATGTAAGATCTATTGAAAGATTAACACCATTGCATGTCTACAATATAGAGACTCAAAATTTTAAGGATTCTACCTTGTTTGAAGGTCTTTTTGAATTACATAGTAGCCATACTTGAGAAAAAACCACTTGCTTGCTTGTATATTAGCAACTTTACCATAATTGCATCTAATGATGCTAAGGGAGAGAACATTTTCTCCATGTACTTGAGTAGGCCTTGTGTGATCTCCACATCATCTTTGAATGAGGGGCTACAATGTTTCAAATAGCATCTAGTGGCATGGAAAGGGAAGTGCATCTGGTTATCCCATCTTCTACCAATTATGTCCCACAATGGCATATACCCATCCCTATTATTTTCCATCATACCCCCTCGTCACCTCATTGGCCCTATCCATGGCCTTCTACAAATAATCCATGCAGATTTCTCCTCATCCACTAATCTCAAATCTTTTATTGGAGGCTCTCAAATCTTGACAACCTATTCAGCCCCATCCCAAAAACTCGCAAAAAAACATTCTATACCACTCGTGTCATATGTTTGATTTGTGAAGCCAAACTCCATCCAATCATTTGAAATGAAAATTCGCTTCAAATTCATTTTCTATTGGCAAAGAGTCTGCAATGCAAGAAAGTGTGTAGCAAATCTTGTCAGCCTTGATCAAACTAGCTCCTTGCCCTCTGTGAAGAAGAGCATCATACACAACACCCTCATGTGACTATAGATGAACTTTGTAATAGAGCAAGCCTTTTGCAATACCTCCTTAACCTCCTCTAGGATTAGATAAAGGCAATGTGCCAGAAACAAGCTAAAAAACAAAGATGGATACTTGTCCATCAAGAGTCTCCCAATAGAAACATCAGCAACAATATTGTTTTTAATAAATTGAACCACATTTGGTGGCCCTATAACTATGACCACCTCATCAAGCAATTCAAACAATCTAACAATGGATTTGATCCTACCTAATGCATCCATGGATTTCAAACAAATTGTGCCAATATCACAAGAGAGAAGGAAGTTGATAATATTTTGATTCCTTCTATCTATCCAACCATCTAGCATTATGATGCATCGAGTCATGAAATATCCCCCTTACAATTTTTCCCAAATTTTCACATCAAACTTCACCCGTCAACGTTAGCATATTCAAATCAGCAGATGAAAGTAACCCTACACCAAGAATGTTCACCCAAGACCCAAGATGGGTGAGGTGATATCATATGGCGCCAGGGATCATTAGTATCCAAATTGAATGAAAGTACAATACTGGAAAAAGTAAAGATTATGCAACTCGACCACTTGTTCAGCGGGAGTAGATTGATGGCTCAACCAATCAGCATTATGAGGATTACAAAGTGCATGAAAGTAAAGTAATGGGCAGCTTGCCGACCCCTTCCGCTTGTTCAACGGGTAGTACAGAAAGTAAATGTTGAAAGTAAGACGGTGAGGCCTATCTCTTCCACTAAGAGTGGGAATTACAAGTAAAGAGCATGGATGGCGAGGCCTGTCCCTGTTGGAAATGTTGTCATTGATGTCAAAGTAAAAGAATGAAGTTATTGATGTCAAATGTATGGACAAGATTGAGAAAAATAGAGATTGTAGAAATAATGCTTATAACATGATAAGGATAAGAAAAGCTAGATGTTACATACAATGATATTGGTGAATGCAAAGAACAAATTGAGAATGTAAGAGATCCAATTGTGGAGGAATGAAGATTATCAATCAAATATTTTGCAATACCTTCTGGACGAAACCAAATATAAGGGAAGTCAAACTTGTGCTATTGAAAGAAGACTTTATTTGTGTTGACATGGTATTCAATCTACAGAAAAGAAGAATATAATATACATGAGCCGGTTTTTATAAAAAAGGATTTAATACTTGGTGGTATTAAATTTGAGGTTTCGCCGCTTTGTCTGAAGTAGTGAACACTTGGAAGTTTATGAACTGTTGAGCAAGATTGAAAGATTTTGGAAGATTTGGGAGTCAATATAGTCGAGCAATTTAAGAAGGCAGTAGAAATATCTATGAGAAACCAATGAGAAATTAGTATTTGTCAAGGGGCCGTCCAAATTTGGAATCACGCCTATCTAATGTCATCATGGAATGAATGGGAACTGGTCAAGGTAAACATTATTATCGGGTGTTTTGGAAGTTAGCATAAACTACCACCAATTTGGCCATGCACGTGTCTTCGAAGGCTTACTCTAAGTCGCTTCCCGTATATTGGCTGGCAAGACACGTTGAGATAAGAGGAGTCGGGAGTATCATGCAATTGCCATGTAAGACAATATTTGAAGCATCGTTGCAAGAAGCAATATGGTGGAGGAATTTTCAGGGATTACTTTTAGTGCCACTCAAATTAAAAATGAATAACAAATATATTTATACCTATTGCCGCCTGGGTGCCAAAGTTGAGGATGTCGATGCATATTCAAAGGCCAAGTTAATATAAAAGCATATGTATATATTAATGTAATCACCCAAGTAAACAAATCCAAATGTTCAATAAAGAGCAGCGATTCAAAAGGAACAGTGATTAACTACAATTTAGAGGGCAGTGTCTGATGTGAAGAAACAGCGATGATGATGAAGTAGAATCACATCTTTATTAAGAAGAGATTCTTATTGAAAGGCAAGCGATTATATTAAATAAAGAGCAGCAGTCATCATAAGAAACAATTACTATAAGGGATTAAATATATGTTAAGCGTAATGGTTGGTGTGTATAAGGCAGCAATTAACATATAATATGCAGCTGACCCTTCATAATGAGTGCTTTTGTTATGAAAGGATATGTTTTGAAAGGATGCGTATAAACTAAGAATTATCTCCCTTTGCAAAACAATACATCTCTTGATAAAGTTGTCTTCCTTGGTAAATATATAAAAGCAAGTTTTTTTTTTAAGAGTGAAAGGTGTGTGTAAAAATTGTATACCATCTGAAGATTAGAGAGTGCTGAGTAGTGCGTGGAATAACTGCGATATCATAAAACGCAAGTGTTGTGTATGTTGGAGTATGGATTAAAAGATATATCATCAAAGACAGCAAAGTGTTGGGTGTTAAGGATTTATTGAACATCATTTATGATAGAGAAGAGGAAAATAATCTGAATCACAGGTGTATAAAATGAATATCATTTAAAAGTACGGGTTAAGGAAAGTGTGTATGTATGTGGTAATAAAAGAAGGTCTTTGAAGTGGATATGTACATAAAAATGAATATCATTTGTTAAGAATATGTGATAATAAAAGGGAACCTGAGCAGAAAAGAAGTATTGAATAAAGAGTTTTCTGAATATAGAGAGGTTGTAGAGAGCTTTGAAGTATGGATTCTTATTGAATATGATCCTTGATTGAGAAAAGAAGAAAAATTAGAGTGTGTGGAGCGAAAGAAAAATCAGACATACATCTGCAGAAGTCTGATAATTCATAATGCAGACCTAAAGAGAAATATCAAAGGACGTCATTCTGGAATACATTGAACAAACGAGCACGATGAAGTGAAACAAATGAAAGAGATATATGAAGCATATTTGAGATTTGATATATGCAGATGTGTGAAAAGGTAAGATAAGAAGATAAATTATACATGTTGAGCAGATCTGTATGAAGAGAATTTAAGAGACAGATTTGTATATGGAAGAAAGGTAAATTCATCATATGCTGATTTGTGTGAATATCTTTCAAGAAATATAAGAGTGGGATTAAAGAGGAGATCTAAATTGTCCATCATTCGTTGAAGAAGCAACATTGAAGGTGGAGTATTATTCTTGATATTATTATTTTTGCTAAGTTGGTGCTTGGCAAGTGGGAGTTGGAGCTTCCGGTAGGTTGGTGCCTACGAACATTAGGGGTTGGTGCTCCTTGTAGGTTGGTGCCTACTAAATCAGGATTAGGGGTTGGTGCTCCTTGTAGGTTGGTGTCTACTAAATCAGAATTAAGGGTCGGTGCTTGTTGTAGGTTGGTGCCTACTAAACTACAAATTGGTGATTCAAATAGGTTGGTGCCTACATTCTTTGTAAAAGTTTATGTAATTCATAAAGTACATTATTTGTACCGTGGTTTTATCCCGAAAGGGTTTCCACGTAAAATCTTGGTGTCAACTTGTTCATATTGAGATATTCTTACATAGTTGATTTGTGTTAGAATTTGAAGTTAATAAAGGTTGTAAAGGGTAAAAGTTTGTTGATATACTGATTCACCCCCCCCCCTCTCAATATATCTTTGTGCTCTTCAGTCCCTTCCACTATGAGTGGGAAATACAAAGTAAAATGCAGAAGTAAGATGACTGAATCAGTACAACTAATAACAACCTTACAATATGATATAATCTGCAAGTTACAATGAGAGTTAGGTATCCAATAAGCTCCAATATGAAAGCAGATGATCTCCAAACAAGTGCAAGCCAACCAGCATAATAAATATAGCCAAAATGACTGAAATATCAGGTCTGATGTAAAATTGCAACAAACTGAAAACTCAAACCAGCAAGTACAAATTTCACCTTTATGCTCGTAACTTTGCCAATACTCCTCTGAATGATGTGAAACTAAATGCAAATGACTCCTAGGAGCTGGGCGACTAAGTTCAAGCCATCAAACATCACCAAACAGTCCAAAATGTTTTAGCACACTTCCCAAGGCAAGTACAGGAAAAGAGCAGCCTCCAAGAAAGGGGCGACCAGCAAGATAAAATCCAAGACTCCAAAATAAAATCTGAAAATTTGCTAGAAGGGGCGCCTAAGGTAGACAATAGCATAGGACCACTACCCAGAACCACCAAAAAATCGTACAAGGAGCAATGAGTGAAAATGTACTTCAGCCAGGCACCACACCAGCATCACCAAAACTGATAAACTCGCCAAAATCAAAAAATATCAAATGAAGCCATCTCTGTGAAGCTCTAGTTGCAACCTCTGAATGAAAAGGCAATCTCAAACCAACTAGGTACTATCTCTCAAGTACGAAACTAATAAACTAGGAAGTATGCATTCCTTGAAGCAATGTGTTTGAAAACATTTCAGCAGCATTTCGTTAAGATAAACAATGGATGAAAAACAAAGAGCCCAACACTCTTATTTATAAGTCTCTCCTGCAGTTAGGGCGCCCAAATGACCTTCAAATCCAAATTCAAATTCACTTTGCAATATTCTCCAAATTGCATTTCATTTCCTCCTGTCTCCAAGTTGCCCATCTCAAGAGAACATTATACTTTATCAAAATTACAAATAAAGTATAATATTGGCATCCAAAAGCATTAAAGTGAAATACTTTATAAAATATCATATCTCCTCAAGGCTAGGCATCCATATTAAATATATATTAAAATATGACTTAATTATTTCTTCAAATAACTCGTCCTCCAAGCCTTAGCCAAATTTCACCAAAATATTTAAAATATTTTACCTCAACAATTAAAGCACCCAACTCAAGCTCTGACCTGCCAAAAATAGCTCAGAAGTGCTAAAGACCAAAACTGCCCAAACAGACCTGCCTAAAATAGCCTCAAAACTGACTTGCTAAAACCTTGCTAAAAATAGAACTTACTAAAAATAGCATATCGCTAAAAATAGTAAGTGTGTCCAAATGCAGTTTCTCCACATTTCGAGCAGTCGTCGCAACTTACTAAAAAAGTTCAGTCTAAGAAAGTCCTCAAATTCAGTTGCATGTCACACCATTGCGAAGCTCTCTAAAAACCCAGAAGGAATCCAAAGTCAAAACTGCAAAACACCAACATGTAAGCCTCCAAAATTGCCAAAGAATCTACCATAAATGCATGTCATTATCTTGTCGTGCATGTTACCTCATCCTGAAGCTCTCCAAAAACCCAAAAAGCTCCACCAAACATGCATCAAAACTCTCGCATGCAAGCCTTCAAAACCTCCTATAAAAGTGGAAACCCTAATTTCCATTTTTGCTTAGCCTACAAGTTTCCGAAAATAGGCAAAATCCAAATGAAGAGCGTAGAGCTAAATTGGGGACATTACAGTCCGCCCTTCCCAAAATTGTTTGTCCTCAAGCAATACCACCACAACTCCAAAAAAATTAAAACTTATCCATACCAAACCAAGTATGATCCCAAATCCATCTCCGAAAGGACCCACCATGATGATGCCGCACCACTCTAATCTCATCAGTGAAGCCATCGTGCCAAAACTGCACTAACCTCCCTTGTAACTCCCAAATGTTACCATCCATGAACAGATTGGAAGAACTGACGTCAACGCCTTGCAACATCTCACTCCCAAAAGACTTTGAGTCATCAATATCAACTATACCACTGTCAATCACAATCCTAGGCAATGGGAATGTTAGTCTACTCAACTCAATACTATAATCCTCAGCATATCTCCATAAGGTATCTAACAAAGCCACAACTGCAAATGTGACCTCTCCAAATCTTCTTGCAAAGAGGAAAGCAATCCTTTGCAAGAGCTCATCATATTCATGACTCCACATGAATCTACTAAGCCTCAACTGAATTATCTTGATACCACCATAAAGACTATAGAAGTTTCTCACAAGTCGAACCCCAAGAGTCTTAGAATGTAGAATCAAAGCATGTGGAAGTTCGCTGTCCTGAACCAATATTGTGAAGGAGCTATCAAATTTTGCTTCACAAACCTCGATAAGTTGAACTCTGAGAATAGGATAGGTGTGAAGAAACAAGTAAACGCTATTGTTCAAAGTTGAGATCAATGGAGTACAATCAGATTTTAGTGCTCTACACAAGGAAAAGCAACAACACCAATGAAATTCCCGAGTGTGAGCATGTGAGATGAGCATTATAGTTGCAAGGTAACACCTCAAAAGTGGCTGGAAAACAAACTAGAGCAATCTCCAACTGAAAACTACCACCCTTTTGACAAGAAGTGATGAACCAACTCTCCTGAACGAGAGTAACTCCACACGTAAGGAGGTTGGTCTGCCTCCAACCAACAAACTCATGTCTCAAAATCTGCCCTTGTCTTAGCCGAGAATCACTCCCAAGAGCAACCGATCATTCATCTCTCCAACCCACACTCAAAATTTCTCTCCAATCCATTTGTTGATAAACAAACAAAACCATCAAGTGGCTGGAAAAGAAGGGGGCAGCACCCAAGAATCTGATAATTTGATCCTTATCCCTCCAAAAGTCCTTTCCATATGTAATTAGCTCCATCAAGCCAAGTTGAGGATCCTAAGCATGGATACCCAACTAAAGATGATCTCCAACACACCGGAAAGAGAATTCAACACAACCCCAAGTGTTGGTCAAAACCAAGTGCATACTCATAAAATTGGCATCCCCTCTAGTGAACCTCTAAAACCAATTCATAAAAGCTCCAGCAACATTGGAGTATGAAACATAAGATGACTTCAAATACAACTCCCAAAATTGACTAGTTCTAAAGCACCACTCAACCAAAGGGATGGATTGACAAGTGTGCAAAAACCATGTTCTAGTCCATCTTTCTTCCCTACTTCATGAGTAACAAGTCTGAAATCTTCACTCCTTCCTGCTGTAATGAAGTTACCAGCAGCTACCAAGTCTTGTTTTGTTATCACCTTGGTGTCGAAGATGTTGAAATCTCCTTCAATCAACACTTCCCATGTAGAGACTTCATCCTCAAACCCATTTATGCATTCTTTATCAAAAAGCCTTGGAAGATTACTAATCACAAAATGTGGCACATCCTCATGGAATGATATCAAAGCATCCATAGACTGAGGTTTATACTCGACCTCATGCTTGGTCACTTCACCACATGACTCAATTTTCAAGTCAAAGAGAGGATTGACATAAGTTGCTTCTGCTCCCACTTCAAAGAGAGGATTGTCAAAGACTTGGAAGTCATCCCTTTCATCTTGCTCACTTCCATATTGCTGGTCCAAATCTGCACATGCAACTTCGAATTTTTGTGGAAAATTCCCCAAGTCAAACTCTTCTTGAAGACTATCAAGGTCTTCAATTACTTGCTTGATTTCTTCAGCTCTTTGTCCATTTTCTTGATCCCTAAAAAGTTTGAAATCAGCAAGTTGATCTTCTACCTCTGTTAGAGCCAACTGAGTATTCTCTAACATGTCCTTTGTTGATTCAAGCTCAAAAGTAAGCTCATCAACCTTTCTCTCCTTTTTCTTGGAAAGCACTAATGGTCTTCTTTGCAATTTTTAAGGCATAATCTTGATCTTCAATCAAGTGTATGTATGCTGATTTCAATGCCTCCAAAGATTCTTTGATAAGTTGCAAATTATGAAGGGAAACTTCATCCTTAACTCCTCTTTGTTTCTCTTCAAACTAGTCTTTCCAGTAGAGATCTTCAATCAAACTGTGTGTGCGATCAAATTGGGATAGAGCTTGCACTTCCTCTCCATAAGATACTTTGCATTGATCTTCCCATTCATGAACATGTAAAGATGGTGAATTGCTGACAGGCTGCAAGAAAAAATCATAACTTTGTTTCTTCCAATCGCTGCCCCCATAGCTGCTCCAAGACTCTTGTCTTTCACCACCCACTAGCTGAAGATGCTCAATATCATAAATAGGATTAGACTCCACAAGTTCTTCGTGCCTTTGCTTACAACCAGCTTCATGCATCGATAAATCAGATTTATGTTTACGAACACCTTCAAACTTTCCAACTTCAAGAGCCATATGGCCCTCTAGCTTTGCTTCCACCTCAATGTCATTTTGATCAAACGTGAAGGCAACCCCAAACTCAAGCATATTGTCACCATTGTTTGCTGATATAAAGTCCTCATCAAGTTCCATTTCATCATCTAGATCAAAGAGAAATTCATCCCACACAGGTTCCTTGTCATCGCTAGGTGCCTTCACACCTAGATCCCAAATGGTAAGAGGCTAATTGTTTTGATCAAAAGAAAAGTGCTCTTCGTGCCTCTCTTGGAGTGTTGACTCTTTGAATAGGTCACCACCCAACTCACTTAAACTGGTATCTTCATAAATACCTCTCTCCAAGAGCTTAGTTTGAAGATCAAACCCAAAACCACCCTTGACACCATCACTGTAATGAAGTAAAGAATATTTAGTGCTAGCAGTTTGGAAAACTCTATCATTCTTATCTTCAATGAACCCATCATCTATAGGTATATTTCTGATCTCATCTTTAGTAGTCACATGCATACCAAAGAGGTCTTCTTGATCACTTTTCATAAATTTTTCATATGGCAACCCTTGGAAAGTTGGGTCAGCAAGAGGAGAATCATTCATCACCAAATCTTCAACATGATTATGCATGAACTCATCTAAATCATGAACATCATCATCACCATGAAAGTAGTCATAAGTTGATTCAAAGACACCACTAGTATTTCCTTCAACTTGCTCTTTTTTAGCGAACTCATTAATCTCAAACCCATCACTGGATGAATCCAAGTTAGGATTCAAGACTGTTGTTTTATTCTTTTCACCCAACCAAACTTCATTATCTCCAGTCGCATGCAATTCTAAGGGATTTTTTTTGGGCTCTTCCACAAATCCTTCATTTATCAAGGTAGCCTTCCCATCCAAACATTCAGATTTTGCAAAAAACCTTGAGTATGCCCCTTTGATGTCAGGATCTCTCATAAGCGTCGTCAATTCCTATATCAACTCTGATATAGACTTATCTGTAGTCATCTCTCTGTACGTAGTGTCTGATATCTCTGTCACTCATCTGACAAT
This sequence comes from Sequoia sempervirens, assembly GCA_007258455.2. Lineage (NCBI taxonomy): Eukaryota > Viridiplantae > Streptophyta > Pinopsida > Cupressales > Cupressaceae > Sequoia > Sequoia sempervirens. The sequence continues at coordinate 78,814 of VDFB02007871.1, read as the reverse complement.
TGAATCATTGAATTTTTTGACAGGATTGCAGGATCTTAGCTCTGATACCACTGAAATATACCCCTTACAATTTTTCCCAAATTTTCACATCAAACTTCACCCGTCAACATTAGCATAATCAAATCAATAGATGAAAGTAACCCTACGCCAAAAATGTTCACTCAAGACCCAAGATGGGTGAGGTGATATCATATGGCGTCAAGGATCATTAGTATCCAAATTGAATGAAAGTACAATATTGGAAAAGTAAAGATTATGCAACTCGACCACTTATTCAGCGGAAGTAGATTGACGGCTCAGCTGATCAGCATTATGAGGATTACAAAGTGCATGAAAGTAAAGTAATGGGCAGCTTGCCGACCCCTTCTGCTTGTTCAGCGGGCAGTACAGAAAATAAATGTTGAAAGTAAGACGGCGGAGCCTATCTCTTCCACTAAGAGTGGGAATTACAAGTAAAGAGCATGGACGGCGAGGCCTGTCCCTTCCACTATGAGTGGGAAATACAAAGTAAAATGCAAAAGTAAGATGATTGAATTAGTACTACTGATAATAGCCTTACAATATGATATAATCTGCAAGTTACAATGAGAGTTAAGTATCCAATAAGCTCCAATATGAAAGTAGATGATCTCCAAACAAGTACAAGCTAACCAGCATAAGAAATATAGCCAAAATGACTGAAATACCAAGTCTGATGTAAAATTGCAGCAAACTGAAAAACTCAAACCAGCAAGTACAGATTTCACCTTTATGCTCGTAACTTCGCCAATACTTCTCCGAATAATGTGAAACTGAATGCAAATGACTCCTAGGAGCTGGGTGACCAATTTCAAAGTCAAACCATCAAACATCACCAAACAGTCCAAAATGTTTTAGCACACTTCCCAAGGCAAGTACAGGCAAAGTGTAGCCTCCAAGAAAGGGGCAACCAGCAAGATAAAATCCAAGACTCCAAAATAGAATCTGAAACTTTGCTAGAAGGGGCACCCAGGGTAGACAAAAGCATAGGAACAATACCCAGAACCACCAAAAAATCGTGCAAGGAGCAATGAGTAAAAATGTGCTTCAGCCAGGCACCACACCAGCATCACCAAAACTGATAAACTCACCAAAATCAGAAAATATCAAATGAATCCATCTCTGTGAAGCTCTATCTGCAACCTCTGAATGAAGAGGCAGTCTCAAACCAGCTAGGTACTCTCTCAAGTACGAAACTAATAAGCTAGGAGGTATGCATTCCTCGAAGCAATGTGTCTGAAATCATTTCAGCAACATTTCGTTAAGATAAACAATGGATGAAAAACAAAAAGCTCAACACTCTTATTTATAAATCTCTCCTACAGTTAGGGCACCCAAATAACCTTCAAATCCAAATTCAAATTCACTTTGCAATATTCCCCAAATTGCATTTCATTTCCTCCTGTCTCCAAGTCGTCCATCTCAAGAGAACATTATACTTTATCAAAATTACAAATAAAGTATAATATTGGCGTCCAAAAGCATTAAAGTGAAACACTTTATAAAATATCATATCTCCTCAAGGCTAGGCGTCCACATGAAATATATATTAAAATATGACTTAATTATTTCTTCAAATAACTCGTCCTCCAAGCCTTAGCCAAATTTCACCAAAATATTTAAAATATTTTACCTCAACAATTAAAGCACCCAACTCAAGCTTTGACTTGCCAAAAATAGCTCAGAAGTGGTGAAGACCAAAACTGCCCAAACAGACCTGCCTGAAATAGCCTCAAAACTGGCTTGCTGAAAACCTACTAAAAATAGCACTTACTAAAAATAGCATTTTGCTAAAAATAGTGTGTCCAAATGCAGTTTCTCCACATTTTGAGCAACCATCGCAACTTACTAAAAATAGTAAGTCTGGGGAAGTCCTCAGATTCAATTGCATGTCACACCATCGCGAAACTCTCTGAAAACCCAGAAGGAATCCAGAGTCCAAATGGCAAAACACCAACATGCAAGCCTCCAAAACTGCCAAAGAATCTGCCAAAAATGCATGTCGTTATCTTGTCATGCATATTACCTCATCCTGAAGCTCTCCCAAAACCCAGAAAGCTCCACTAGACATGCATCAAAACTCTCGCATGCAAGCCTTCAAAACCTCCTATAAAAGTGGAAACCCTAATTTCCATTTCTGCTTAGCCTACGAGTTTTCGAAAATAGGCTAAATCCAAATGAAGAGCGTAGGGCTAAATTGGGGACATTACAAGTCATCAATGTTTGTTAACATCCTTAACACCCTATAATACATCTTGAGCATACCAACTCTTAATGTCTCAAACGATGAGGCTTTGAACCCAAGACCTACAACTGCAATTACATCCACCATACATTGTTAATATGAAGATCTAGAAACATAGAACAATGAGCTAGAATAGAACTATAAAATCACAATCACCTTCTTCTATTCGTGGGTGTTCTACCTCCATCTTATACTCTCCAAAGTGGTTTGCAATCCTAGTGTAGTATGAGGTGGAAAGAAAAAATTAACGTTTCCTCCACTCATGTTTGGGTCTCATGCCATAGAAGTAGGTGTTGACTAATACACCTTCAAAAACTCTTGTGCACCAATTGCCTTATCCAAAGGATTGCCCCTACCATCTATAGAATTAAAAGCCACTTCTATCCCAATTCTTCCCTTTTTAGCTTTACCATAAAAAATTGACTGAAAAACATGTTTTTCCTGAAATGTGACATCCATAGGGCACTTTGGGCAAACAATGATGTCTTGTCTTTCCTCCTTTGCCAAATGCCATTTGAATAGATATATAGCTCCATTGAAATCATTCAAACAAAAATTACATTGACCTTGGGTGTACTCAAGAGTAATATGCAATGTGCTCATTTAAACTCTCTCTATCATGACATGATGACCAAGTGCTTTAGAATAAAAACAAAGTCAAGCATGTATAAGTTAAATAAGGATTATTTTGGCAAAAAAAGGAGTAAAAACTAAATACCATAGTCTAAAAAGTTAAGGTTTCTTCATTCTTATGAATTTGACTATTATTCATAACATAGACAACTAATTATACATAAAATGTTGAGTATTATTCAAAGTATAAATGCACATTCTATACAAACTTCATAAATGGTTCCAATTTAGGAATTTGATGTGTCAATAATATTAGGTTTACCTAAAGATAGTTTGTTGTTTGGTGATCCAAGGCATCCCTTCTCACAAATGATAGTACCACGTGAGAAATTTGAAATTTTTGAACTAGAAGTTGCACAACATCTATAGTTGATTGACTATAAGCAATTAAAATTTAAGCTATGAAAAGAGGGGCCATGACCAGCTACATATTTAGCTAAATAATAAATACAAAACACAAGTTATCTAGCAAAGTAGAAATATGCTCAAAGAAGCATAATCCCATCCTTTACAAAACATAAAAAAGCAATAGATGAAGCAATCAATATCAATACAAGGCCTGAAATGATCATGATCAAAACTCTTTCCTATGGATGAATATCGAGGTCTAAGTTGCAATATGAGAGACAAGCAATAAGTTAGTGGGTAGTCACTGCTGTTGAAGTGGCACTCAATTGTAAATGTGTCATCCCATATGAAGTCGTGGCAAAATGTATGTAAAACTTGGCATAGGAAGAAGAAACTGAGAGTAAAATACTATGCAAAATATGCCTCCATATGTGAACAAAGTAAAATCCCTCGAAACAAATGTTACAAGGCATATGTAATGTCCTCTTCTTTAGCGTAGGCATTCGAAGTTGATCCTTAGCCTATTTCTTATTCCCGTAGGCTAATGGAATTTTATTAAGGGAATAATTTAATTAATTAAATTAAGTTTTCTAAGTTTCACAGATGACTTTAATTTAATTAACTAGTACAATGAAGTGACCATTTAAATATAAAATGACTTTTCGGGCCCAATCGTAAAATAAAAATTAAATGGGATTGTTTCTTGAGAAATAAAAATAAAATGTTTCTCGAAAGTTCAGATGGATATAAAAAGGGAATGTAAAAGGAAATTGGATATCTTTTGGTTATTCCCATTTCTCATTGTGAAGATTGGATATTTTTGTTCATCTCAAACCCTAGGATGAAAACCCTAAGAGTTATTGGCTTCAGATTTTTCTTCCTAATCAATATTGTGTGGATTCCATCAGGATTCATTTTTGTGCGGAACTGAGGAATTGGAGATATTGAGCCGGATTGCCAAATTTATTACAAGTTCGGAGCAATTGTTAAAAAATAAATTTATGGAAGTTTTGTCGATAAAAAATAAATTTATAAGTATGTTGATTGTTTGATATATCAAGATTGGTGACTACCATACCATATAAGGGGATTGGACTGTTCAAAGTTCATAGCAGCTAAAAAAGACAGGTCGGGGGATTAAAAAGGTGAAACAGCTGAGAGCCCTAGTGAATATAGGACTGAATTAACCTAACTGCCAGCTTTCCAACACACTACATATCCTGAGTTTGGGTTGTTGTGCTCTTCAAATGCTATTGGGTCTCCTAAATAAGTCTCCTAATCCATACAAGACTTGTTGAACCTATCACCAACTCATAATAACCAAAGTATGGGAATCAGTGGACATTAGACTTTATCGGATGAATGAAGGGAAGACTCCTAGTGCAATTAGGACTGCTAAAAAGGTTGCCGCCAGCTTTTTGGAGAGAAGAGACTTATATAGTGCAGCTTCCTTTGATTACTATCAGCTACCAATGAATTGTGGAATTTTATAGCCTCTGCCATTTTGGAAGAGTTGACGAGCACTGAAAGGAATTCGTATGCGTGAAGATTTAGGATTCTATGATAATATTTATCCAGCTGTTCAAAGGTCAGAATTATATCACTTTCCAGCTCTTTATGTATGCATGCATTCCATTGTAAAAAAAATCTGAGTGGTTGGTCAACTTTAACAATAAAATTCTAAAATTTGTTTTGTTAGATCTTGTAATTCTCATCTGGTGATTGAGGTATAAAATATATATGCACTGTGTTTCCAAAATTACCATTTCATCCAACCATCGCCCGAAAATACAAGAACTATTTCAGTCAGCTCAATACAGCATGTAAAATCCTAGTGCCAAAAATACATCATGAGTGCTCAAAAAATCATTGAAAAGCACTCAAAATTGCATTCCTGACTTGTTTCAAACATTTTTCAAGATTAATCACGAAAAAAATGGTCAAAAAATGTTGACCATGAGTTTTGAAAAAATACAATTTATTAGGGGAAAAAAGCGAACCATGCCAATCTACAAATAATCACCATTTTTTTGTTATTTTTGTTTCATTTCTTTAAACATTCAAACAACATCAAACAGTTGAAGGCATAGTTTTTCAGGCTCTTTGTTAGAGTGATACAAGGTTGGGTGGCAGCCATGTCATCCATTGAGAGGGCCATCCATCACTTTCTAAGTCTTCATAGCTTTTGGGGCCTAAAATCCTCCATATTGTAGAGGTGTGATCTTTAAATGAATCAAAACTTGAGTTTGTCACAATGTGATTCTATGATGAAGAAATCTCAAAAACCATACTTTGGTGGTACCTAAACTATAATATTCTTACATACTCAAATTCCTCTAGAAAAGCAATTTCAAGAAAAATGCTCCTTGTTTCAAGTTCGTATGGAAAATTTATATCTTCTAGAAAATGCAGAGCAAAAAGACACTAAAGGGGTAATTTGGGGGTAGTTTCCATCAATTTGTACAAAGTAGCTGTTGATGTTTATGGCATTGTCGGTCACATCTTCCAGCCTAGATCGCACAAGGAGAGCAATTAAATTATAGCCTATCGGCTATTTAATTGTTGAGAACAATTTTATGATTGGCCACGTCATTTGATAAATGATAGTTAATATTTATTTAATGTGAAAAGGCACGTTTTCATAGAGGTGCGATTTGATCCAAGGCCGACATCTTGATTATTGAAGAGGCACGTTTAATGAAGAGTTGCATTTTAATGAGGCCGACCTCATACTTCCTTGGGACGCGATTTTTCTAGAGACATTCTTTTTGGTGGCCGACTTGTCTTTTGAAAGGTCACGACTTCTTCATCACCTTGTATATATAGTCGATGTCCCTCATTGTTTCATCATCGATTTATTCTCTCATTCATCTCAAGTGTGAGTTCATTCATAAGAGCAGTTCGACATAGTTGAAGGCTGTAGTTCATTGTTGAGAATTACAATTGATTGGATCTGTGTTAGCATCTGTTTTGAGGTGCACTCTCTTGGCCTCATTATCGGCCTCTATTGTAAAGGAGTTTCTCATTGAGATTCAATATATAAGTGATATATTGTTGCTGGGTTTTTCTCCCTCAAGTGGAGGGTTTTCCCAAGGTATCTGCTATGTTTTGTGTCTAATTTTGAATTAATTTTCTATGCATTACATTTTATCATAAAACTAACATGGTATTAGAGCGGGTTTGAAGAAGATCTTGATCAGATTTGGTATTACAGTGATACTCTTTAGTCTCTTTCTCATTGTTGTCTATCTCTATCTCCTCGTCAAGATAGTGAACAATTTTAAGATTGAGGATAGACTCGAGGGAGCATCAAATTTCACTTCATGGAGATTCAAAATTATGCTCACCTTGGAGGAAAACGAATTGGTTGAGTTTGTCGAGACCAAAGTCCCCGAGCCTACGGATGAGGAAGAGAAGGTTCAGTGGAGGAAGAAAGATATCAAGGCGAAGAAGATGTTAATTGATTCCGTGAAGGATCATATTGTTCCGATTGTCTCCAAGTTAAAGACAGCAAGAGACATGTATAAAACCTTGGAGGAGATATACGAAATCAACAACACCAGCCGGGCACTTGCACTGAAGCAACAACTTCATCATGTGAAGATGGCGAAAGGAGAAACGGTCATTGCTTAATTTATGAAGATTTCGGAATTGAGAGATTAGCTCTCTACAATTGGTCATGTGGTTGATGACAAAGACTTGACCATGCTTGCTCTCAATGGTCTTCCTTCATCTTGGGAATCCTACATTCAAGGAATAAGTGCAAGATCGAAACTTCCTAAGTTTGATCAATTGAGGGCGGATTGCATTCAAGAGGAGTCTAGGTTGGCTGCTAGAGGAGTGGGTCAAAGCTCTGCTAATGAAAACATTCATGTCCTCACCACTCAATCTTCAAAGAAGAAGGGAAAAGATGGGAAGAAGGGATACTTTAACAGGAACAGAGACAAAGGAGCAGATGGTGCTCCCGCATTCAAGAAGAAGAGGGACCTTTCCAAAGTTCAATGCTTTAGGTGTGACAAGTTTGGTCACTTTGCTAAAGATTGTCCAACTAGGCCTAAGTAGCAGGCCACCATTGCAAATGTTGATGATGCCTCTCCACAGAAGGACTCATGTGAATACTTGTTCTATTTGGCATTATCAAGCAATGTACCTACCGACACCAACACTTGGTTGATTGATAGTGGTGCCTCTCGCCACATCACCGGATTTAGGGAGCATTTAACAAACTTGGTGGAGAGAGACTCTAGTGAACAAGTTATTATTGGAGATGATGCTAGTTACTTGATGAAAGGAATTGGGACCTCCACTCTCCACTTGGACGGCATCTCCCTGTAGTTAAGTGATGTTCTTTATGTTCCAGGCATCAAGTGTAATCTTGTTTCCATTTCAGCCTTGGAAGACAAGGGATACCAAGTTGCCTTCTCTAAAGGAAAAGTTCTTGTGTGGACGAAGAATTCCAACTTCAAGACTGCTCGAGTGATTGGAGTTAGACATGAGAGTCTCTACAGGCTATGCACTCGTCCACTTCAGGCACTAGTACATGATTCTTCAAGCTTGTGTGATCTTTGGCATCAAAGATTGGCTCACCTTCACTTCCGAGCTCTACCTATCATGGAGAAGATGGTCACGGGCCTTCCAAAGTTCAACCTAGAGCACGAAGGTACTTGCAAAGGCTGCGCTTTGGGTAAGAATACTAAAGGTCCATTTCATAGTAGAGAAAATAGATCCAAATGTATTCTAGATCTCATTCATTCTGATTTATGTGGTCCAATGTCTGTTGCTTCTTCGAGTGATTTCTTGTATTACATTCCCTTTATTGATGACTACTCTAGAAAGACTTGGATTTATTTCTTGAAATCTAAAGAATCTGAGGAGGTATTAGAAAGGTTCAAGGAATTCAAAGCTTAGGTGGAGAATTTGTCCGGGAAGAGGATCAAAGTCCTGAGATCTGATAATGGAGGAGAGTACACTTTCGGCAGCTTTCGAAACTATTGCATTCAAGCTGGGATTAAGAGGGAGTTCAATGTCTCTTATAATCCTCATCAAAACGGTGTTGCTGAAAGGAAGAACAGATCGATCGTGGAAGCAGCCAAAGCCATGATTCATGACCAAGATTTAAACCTTCCTTTGGGTGGAAGCATCTAGGACAGCAAGGTATGTTTAGAATAGAAGTCCTCACCGAATCCTGGACAACATGACTCCTGAAGAAGCTTTTACTGGGAAGAAGCCAGAAGTTAGTCATTTGAGGATCTTTGGATGTCCAGTGTATGTTCATATACCGAAGGAAAAGAGGACAAAGTTGGAGCCTTCTGGCAGGAAGGGGATATTTGTAGGTTACAGTGAAACATCAAAAGCCTACAAGATCTACATCCTAGGTCAAAAGTTGATTAAGATCAGTAGAGATATTACATTTGAGGAAGATGTTGCATTCAGAAGATCCAAGGGCACTCACATGGAGATTGATAATGAAGAGTCTCCTCAGGATATGGAAGTTGACCATGCTCCTGAGATTCAGAGGGAGACTTCAAAACCGAAGGAAGATGTTGATCCAGTTGAGCCTTTGGAACCTACTAATGGGCCTATCGATATTGTGATTGGAAGAAAAAGACCTCTTTGGGCTAGGCAAACGATGCAGGAGGCAGAAAGGTTTGTAGCACCAAGAGTAACCTTTAGAGAAAATAAGAGACCTCATAAGTTCTCCAATTATGTTGCTTTGATGAGTCAGATTATTGAGTCTGAGCCTTCCAATGTTGAGGAAGCTTCTAGTCAACAAGTTTGGAGAGATTCTATGACAAAGGAGTATCAGTCAATTCTCAAGAATGATGTTTGGGACATCGTTCCTAGACCCGAAGGCAAATCTGTGGTATCCTCAAAATGGCTCTTCAAGATCAAGCATGCGGCTGATGGGAGCATTGAGAAGTACAAAGCAAGATTCGTGGCTAGAGGGTTGTTGTGACCTTTTTCACACATCGCCCCATTGCAAATGAGGACCCCCTAATTTTGACTTTGCTTTTCGGTCGTTTTGGTTTGTCTCTCTTTTCTACTGTCTGTCTTTCCGGGATTGTGCCCGTCATTGGGTTTAAACTTGAAATTTTGGCCAAGTCCGAAAAAATTAGGGTTTTGAATTTTCTAGCCAACCTAAAATCAAATGAGGTGAATAAATTGAAAATTGAGACTAACACTGTTGTTAGTATGCTTCCAACAGGTTCCCACTGAAATTTTCACTAAGTTCTACCAACTTTCTATTTTTAGTAGGTGTCGACTTGGGGTTGATTTTCTCGAGATTTTCACATTTCGACAACTTCATTGCATTTTGAACACTTCAAGTTCATTTCTGACAAAATTTGAGCAAAAACAGACGACTTGCTATTTTTAGCAGTCCAGCTTCCAGAGCAAATTTCAGGGTCTACATGTTATACTTTCTAATGCATGTCTGGGGATTCTTTCTGGGTTTTTCGAGACCTTCGCAGTGATATGACATGCAAAGCAGGATAACAACTTTCAGCATTCAGCCTTCAAAGGCCGATATTAGGGTTTGTATGCAGATTTTCTCAGCGCATGTCAGCATATTCTTTCTGGGTTTTCCAATAGCTTCGTAACGATGTAACATGCAAGTGGAACCGATCACTTTTCAGGAACTTACTATTTTTAGCCAGTGCTTGCGTGTTGAAGATTTTTCTGGGTTTTTCTGGGTTTTTCAAGATTTTTCGGGCAGTGTGACATGCAAAATAATCTGACAGCCAATTGGTCACTTTTCAGCCACTTTCTATTTTTAGCAGGTGCCACTTGGACAGCTGCTCAGCACTTTAGAACCGCGAACTGATCAACATGCAACAGAAATGAGGTCAAACAAAGCTCATTCGAGGAACATGCGGGAAAATTAGGGTTTTGAGCTTTAGCGCTAAAAATGAGGAATCAGACATCAAAATATCCAAAACTGAAGTATCCATTACGATCAGCATCTTCCAGGGGGTCTGCTGGCAAAATTTGAAGACAATCGGAGCACTTACTATTTTTAGTAAGGTGTTTTCGACACGGACTATAAATAGAAAGTCTATCCCGAGTGCCAGTGCAAACAGGCAAATTCACCAACAAGGAGCTCACTGTCCAAATTTCAAGTCAAATGAAGATAGGGAAGTCTCAGAAACGAGCACTTACTATAAATAGTAAGTCACTTCAGAAGCAGCTATAAATAGCAGGCCGACATCAAACCTCAGCAAGCACAAGTCAAACACGTGATGAGGGATCTGTGGCACGAATTTCAAGACAAACAGAGTTGCAAAGAATGAGAAATCAGATAATTGCTATTTTTAGCAGGTTGAGACAAAGGAATTAGGGTTTCCTAAATTCAAGGGCGAAACACGACAGCCAGGCAGAAGCAGCATCCAGTCACGATCAATACACTTTAGGCATTAGTACGCAAAATTTGAAGACATTTTGAGTAATTACTATTTTTAGTAAGTTGCTAAAAATAGCAAATTAGGGCAAGCACGATCAGGTCACTCTAAATTTGACAAATGGCATAAAATTCACTGAAATTGATAAATTTTCAAGTCCAGCTAGTGAAAAATGCCTTTAAAAGCCGAAGGCTGGTTGAAAATCTTCTAAGTGCTACAAATTGGAAGCTCCTATGGCAAAATGCGCCCTTGAGGGAAGAGAGCTTATAAAAAATTCTTCCAAGTATGAAAATTGGAAGCTCTAGGGTCAAAATGCGCCTTGAGGAGGAGGAGGTAATGGAAATTTGACTAAGTTTGCTAAATTGGAAGTAGAAGGCCTCAAATGCGCCTTAGGTGATGAGTTGACCCTAAAAAATTTCTAAGTCATGAAAATTTGAGGCTCCATGGGTAAAATGCGCCCTTGACTTGGAGGAGGCCATGAAGAAATTTTTCCAGGTATAAAGTTGGAAGCTCAAGTCCCCATTTGCGCCTAAGGAAAAGAAGGCACTTAAAAAAAAAAAATCTTCAAGTGTTTCAAATTTGAAGAAGGGACCTTCATATGCGCCCAAACTTGAGAAGGAGCTTAAAATGTTCTAAATGTTGTAAATTGAAAGCTCTGGGGTCAAAATGCGCCCAAGATGATATTGAAGGTTAAAAATTTTCACTAAGGCATTGAAATTCAAAGCAAGCACACTCATATACGCCCTTGCAAGTTGAGGAGGCAAGAAACTTTCTAAGACAAGTGAAAACGAAACTAAAAGGGGTCATTTGCGCCCAAGGAGAGAAGAAGATGGCTGAAAGTTTCTAAGTGCTGAAAATTTGAAGTGTCACCCCCCAAATGCACCCAAGGCAAAGGAGGTACTTTGAAAATATTCTAAGTATTAAAATGGAAGCTATACCCTTCATATGCGCCTTTGGCTGGGGAAGTGGTGGTAAAAGTTTCCAAGTGTTCTAAATTAAAAGTTGAAGACCTTAAATGCGCCTTGACTTTTGGAGAGGCTGAAGAAAAATGCTAAGTGCCGGAAAATAAAAGTAGCCCCTTCTATTTGCGCCTTGAAGAGAAGGTGAGCCTTTGAGATTTTTTCCAAGGCTTATAAAAGTGAAAGCAGACCATGCCATGTGCGCCTTGCTTCAGAAGCTGAAAATGTTTTAAAAACTGAAGAGAATACATCAAAAACTGGAAGGAGGACATGAGAAATGCGCCCATCTTGCAATAATTAAAAGCTTGGCACATGAAATGCGCCCCTCTTTGCAGACTCGCCCAAAACACAAATTAAGAGTTTAGCATGCGATTTGCAGATTGGAGGACAAAACTGGAGGCTATATGGTTGATATGCGCCCAGTGACTTGAAGTGGAATTCTCTTGTATGCGCCCAAAGGTCAAAATCAAAAGCACGTACTCACATATGCGCCCTTGTCTGGCATGCAAATTCGAAATGTGTTAAGTGTTAAAAACTGGAACCTCCACATGTCATGTGCGCCTTACCTCAGGAGAAAAGGATGAAATTTTCCCAAGGCGTTAAAAGGGTACCCATGATGTGAAATACGCCTAGACTTGGTGGAGAATGATGGAAATTATTCTAAGTCGTGAAAACTCAAACTTCAGCCTATCAAATGCGCCTTAGACACTTGAATAATTTTCCAAATATATGAAACTCTAAAGAGAACCTAGCATATGCGCCTTAGTATGGAAGACTTGTGGAATGCGCCCAGGGATGTTGAGGATAATTTCGAAATTTAAAGCTTGAATGCGCCTTAGGAAGAAGGGGGGTTTGGAACATTCTAAGCGTTTGAAACTCATGGCTCCACCCTCTATATGCGCCTTGAAGGAGGAAGATTAAAACGCGCCTTAAGGAGATGAGATTTGGAAATTTTCTAATAAAGAAACTAAAAGTATAAGCTATCAAATGCGCCTTAACTAGTTGGATGTTGAAAAACGGCTAAGGCATGTAATTTTCAAAGTCAAGCACTTCATATGTGCCTTACCACTGAGATTGAGTAAGAAAATTTTCTAGGAAAATAAAATTCGAAATCCACAAGAACAATGACGCCTTCAAGATCAAGGTTGAAAATATTTTACGTGTTGAAGGTTGGGATGAATGGAAAATTGAAAATTATGCCCAACTCAAAGGAATTGAATAAAACCTTGGATAAAATTATTTTCCTAAGTTGAGATTTTAAAGAAAATTAAATGAACCCGTTCGTTGGGTACCCATGGATTCAACGCATTCTGAAAGAAATTTTCTTTTGGGTATTGATGATTATCGATGAGGAATGGATTGTGAGGCCTTCCACAGCTTGTCGGAGATTTCAAGGTGAAGATTTTAAATGGGTACAGAATTGGTAAGTTTTCCTAAGGGAAAATTTAAAAATTTTCTAAGGCATGGAATAAAATGTGTTGTTGACATAAAATTGCCTTGGCCGATGAATTTGAAAATGATTGCCTAGGTAATTTTTTATCAAATTCAGATGAAAACATTTTTCTCGAGCCAAAGTTGAATGAAATATCAGAGTGAAGTGCGCCAGGCAAAATGCAAGATGGGTTGAAAATTTGGTTAAGGCATGAAGAATTTGAACGTGATGTTGGCTAAGGAAAAACGATGAGCCCTTGAAGATCGAAGCGTGAAAATCAGGTAAGTAAGGTGAATTGATACTATGAGGTGTTCTAATACTCTTCTCCTTGCTGGTTTTGCAGGAGGAGCGTCAAGGCCAAAGCACAATGACTTGAAGTGGTGAAACACGATGATATTACAACCTTCGGAAGAAGACAAAGTATGAGTTTCACATGAAGGAAGAAAAGTTGCAAAAGTTGGCTAAGTGACAAAGAAGGAACGTCTTCAAAACTCAAGATGGAGAAAAGAATGGAAGCTCGAGCAAAGTTGAAAAACAACGTCAAGAAGAAGATCAAGAGCAACTGAACTCCAAATTCTATCGAATTTTATTATCTGAGGAGGCAATCTTAGAGGCCTTTTCACCCTCCTCCAAGCGATCAACAGAATTGGCTAAATGAAAAAATCAAGAACAGTGTGAACGCGTCTACAGACGGGAATCTTCTAGAAGATGGTGGCCATTAATGGCTCATTTATTACCCCACTCCTCTTGGTGGTGATTTTTAGGGCAAATCTTGTTTAGGGCTGAGGTGGCACAATCTGGGGCATCCAATCAATTGTAATCTGAGCGGTCCATTGGACTTGGCCAACTATAAAAGGGGGAGTCCTCCTCATTTGTACCTTCAGTAGACATTCAGTAGACAGTAGAGAAGATTAGAGTAGAAGTCGAAGTAGAGAGACAACTAGGTGATAGCTTAGAGTAACTTAGTATAGATTGATAGTGTAGTTTGAAGAAGAGGGAAAGTTTTCCCTTTGAAAACTTTGTAAGAAATTGTTGTGAACACTCTCTCAATAAAAGAGTTTTTCATTGATGGTGAATTTCATCTTTGTTGTGAGTAGCGAGCAAGGTTTCTTCGTCCTTCCGATTCAAATGATAGCATAAAATAGTTCAAAATAGTATAATTTTCATTCCATGCAAGTAGATGTTAGTTGTGGAATGTGGTGTTTGATCTAAGCAACTTTGTCTATCCACACCACTAGTGTATTTGCTGATGGTGAATGCGCCTTGTGTGGTCAACTAGAATATCATGTACTTAACTTCAATCACAGTTTGAATAATGGTATGCGTCGTTGTGATGGTATCTTTATGTCAAGTGGTGGTTTGAACATCTTAGTCATCTCCCTTGAAGATTGCACCGACTCCGTGGAAGTTGTCCGATGCGAGGCAAAGCGAAGTCCGGTTAGAAGTTTGCTGAAGTTGAGCCCCATATCCCACGCCTTAGAGTAGATTAGAATCTTCTTAACCCTGCACCATTTCAATTCAGTACTTTTTGGTTAGAATAGGTAACTCGCGCTTCATAGACAAATCTTTCAAGCATTTGAATTCCTTTCTCCGCTGCTGAACAATTCCGTAAGTCCCCTTGAAATACCAGCAAATCACATCGAGCCAAACTGAGCCTATTCGCACTGAAAGAACCTTGGAGTTGAACGCATGAACTTTCTTGCAATCTTAGCATGCAGAATACTTTGATCAAGAGAGAATAGGGAAGCCGTTGGCAACTTTATTCTGCGTTGGTGCGGTCACGAAAAACACATCAACAAGGGTTTTCACAAAAAGAGGGAGTTGACTATGAAGAAACATTTGCTCCTATTGTTCGCTATACTTCTGTAAGAACCATCATTGCCATTGTTGCATCTAGAGGTTGGAAGATTCACCAGATGGATGTAAAGACAGCTTTCCTGAATGGTGTAATTGAGGAAGAATTCTATATTGAGCAACCTGATGGATTCGAGGTACATGGGAAGGAGTCTCATGTTTGTAGGCTGAAGAAGGCCTTGTATGGTCATAAGCAGGCTCCTTGTGCTTGGTACGAAAGGATTGATCGTTACCTATTAAGCTTGGGCTTCTCTACAAACGATGTCGACTCAAATCTGTATTTCAAGGTAATTGATGGTGAAGCATTGATTTTGGTTTTGTATGTTGATGATTTGATTCTTACTGGAGAAGAGCACCTCATTCTCAAATGCAAGGAGTTGGCTTCTGAGTTTGAAATGAAGGACCTTGGGCTCATGCATTACTTCCTTTGGCAGAAGCCAGATGAGACGATTCTAAGTCAAGGGAAGTATACCATTGATATACTTAAGAGGTTTGGTATGATGGATTGCAAATCCATGTCTACGCCTATGGAGACCAACCTACATAAGCTTAAGGAGGTTGCATCTAGTTCAGATCTTGTGGATCCCACAATGTACAGATAGTTGATTGGGTCATTGATGTATCTAGTCAACACTAGACCAGATATCTACTATGCAATGAATGCACTTAGTCAGTTCATGTGTGAACCAAGGCAGATACATCTTGTTGCAGCAAAACATATCCTAAGATACTTGCGTGGCACAGTTGGATATGGGTTGAGATATTCTTCAGGTGTGGAATTGAAGTTGCATGGTTATACTGATTCTGATTGGGCAAGATGTGTCACTAATCGTAAGAGCACCTCTGGATGTTGCTTCAGTTTGGGGTCTGCTATGATATCCTGGTCCAGTAGGAAGCAGTAATCTGTAGCATTGAGTACAACAGAGGCAGAGTATATTGCAGCTTGTGTTGCAGCTCGGGAAGCAGTGTGGCTTTAGAAGCTCCTTGCAAGATTGTTTGGTCAATCTATGGAGCCTACTATCATTCATTGTGATAACCAGAGCTATGTTAAGCTTTCTGTCAATCCTGTGTTTCATAACAAAACCAAGCATGTTGAGATCAAATACCATTATATTAGAGATATGGTATTGAGGAAAGCTATACAGTTGAGGTACATCAACACTAATGAGCAGACGGCAGACATTCTCGCCAAGCCTCTCTCCAAGATAAATTTTGATTACTTTCGAGACAAGCTTGGTATGGTGGAGAATCAAGCCCTAGCTGAGAAGGAGTCTCGGTATCAGTTATCCTCTTTAATGCATTTCTCTTTGAGAGAGATTTGAGGTGCAAGCCCTTGTTAATGCATTTCTCTTTGAGAGAGATTTCAGGTGCAAGCCCTTGTTAATGCATTTCTCTTTGAGATTTGAGGTGAAAGCCCTTGTTTCCACCCTCTGGGAGAGTCATGGTGGATGTCATGTGTGTGACTCCATGACAACATCACATGAGAGAGTCTGTGACGATTTTCTTGTACTTGTGTTTTCACCCTCTAGGAGAGCCATGGTGAAATTCACGATGAGGTGACAGCATCACGTTAAGTGATGAACACTTGTACATACCATACATGGGTGTAGCCATGATGGTTGATATCACGATGAGGTGATATCTTTCCTTTCCACATATGGGTGTAGCCATTGTGGTAGACATCACGATGAGGTGATATGTCTTATGCAGGTGGAAGTATCTTCCCTGGCTGAGAGGGAGTGTTGATGTTTATGGCAGCGTTGGTCACATCTTCCAACCCAGATCACACAAGGAGAGCAATTAAATTATAGCCTATCGGCTATTTAATTGTTGAGAACGATTTTATGATTGGCAACGTCATTTGATAAATGATGGTTAATATTTATTTAATGTGAAGAGGCACGTTTTCATAGAGGTGCGATTTGATCCAAGGCCGACATCTTGATTATTGAAGAGGCACGTTTAATGAAGAGTTGCATTTTATGAGGCCGACCTCATACTTCCTTGGGATGCGATTTTTCTAGAGACATTCTTTTTGGTGGCTGACTTGTCTTTTGAAAGGTCACGATTTCTTCATTGCCTAGTATATATAGTCGATGTCCCTCATTGTTTCGTCATCGATTATTCTCTCATTCATCTCAAGTGTGAGTTCATTCATAAGAGCAGTTCGACATAGTTGAAGGCTGTAGTTCATTGTTGAGAATTACAATTGATTGGATCTGTGTTAGCATCTGTTTTGCGGTGCACTCTCTTGGCCTCATTATCGGCCTCTATTGTAAAAGAGTTTCTCATTGAGATTCAATATATAAGTGATATATTGTTGCTGGGTTTTTCTCCCTCAAGCGGAGGGTTTTCCCAGGGCATCTGCTGTGTTTTGTGTCTAATTTTGAATTAATTTTCTGTGCATTACATCTGATCATAAAACTAACAGTAGCCAATTTCATCACAAGTCCAAAAAATGGCCTGTCGCACTTTAAACTCTACACTTTTCGATTTCCTATCATCTTTTCCTTTTTTGTTTTGGCTTGCAAAAGCATTAATACACATTGTAAATGCATATTGAGCAATAGTGGGAGGATTCGATGTGGATTCCAAGAGAACTTAAGTGTTCCAAGTGAACAAGTAAACTGTATCTAGGCGGATAAAACTAGTTAAATTATTGGAGAGCTGTTGTAGGTGAGCTTAGGAACTGCACATTGTTGTCTCAGACTAGTTGTGGCCAAGAGGCCTAAGATTGTATTTATCATTGGAGATAGTGGATAAGCAGGTCATTTGCATCATAGATTGCAAACTCACCAAGTACTCATAATTAATTTTCTGCATCAAGTAACTCAACCTCAAACTCATTGAGTTTCTGAGCCGAGTTTCTAGTGAGTTTACAAAGCAACTCGCAAGTACTCATAGAGTCCGTAGGACAAACTTGTGCATGCCAAATTTTTGCCGAGCTTTGTCAAGTTTTGCCAAATTTTGAATTTAAGTATTTTTAAGTTGCCAAGTCACTAAGTCCAAGTCAATTTTGGGTCTACTAAGTTTTTCTCAAGTCCAATTTTGCAAACTATGATTTGTATCACTTTTGTTAGAGTTTTATCTAGGGTAAAAATCCTTGTGTCTTCAATTGTTTTGTTGTTTTCTCTCAATTTCCTTTCATGTTCAGACTTAATTGTTGCCTAAAGAGTACATCATTGAATTCCTTTACATAGATTTATATGTTGATGACTACTGTATGATATAACCATCATAGTTTACAAATCATTCTGACATATTCTAAACCCTTGAAATGGATTTCTATTCTTAATTTTCAAGTACAGAGAATAAGGCACTGGTAAGAGTGAGCATTATGTATCCTTGCATTGGTTACAGCTCCCACATCATGAAGCAAGGCATCTGGTAAGTACAAATTATGCCTCCTGCCATTGGGTCTAGTTCCTGCTGCATGAAGGATAGAAGGTCATCAGTTTTCAAAGAGGCTCACTGCCATTTCAGTTGGTCTTGTTACTGACGTTGAAACAAGTTAAACATTTGGGGTTGAGGAAAATGATTACTATATGTAGTGTTCACTTTGATAATATATAAAACTCTCCTCCTAGTGTTAAGGGTACTGCAGAAGTTCTGGAGATGAAATTTAAAAGTAATCTTATGGAGAAGGTTGATTATTCTATACTTATTATAATATTATTGGATTTTCAAGGGTATCAAACATGGCAAGAAAAATAGAAAGCGAGCAGAAGACCACAAGCCCTTTTCATAGAACGAGTTTATCATGTTTGATCCCAAGGACACTCAAGCACATTGAAATGCTTTCACAGTAACCATAAACATTCTTGTGGAAAATAAGGCATTTGAGGTCAGCAAAGCCTTTGCCATATAGAAGCATCGCAATATCTGCATGGTGAGGTCAGTCAGCTGGAGAATAAATTTGACAGAAAAATGGTTGGTACCCATCATGCAAATTCTGCGTTGAGGTCGATGTACACTAAATTAGAACTACCAATGTTGAATCCAACTGAGCCAAGCATTGGCAGGTTGGGAGATGGAATTTAAATTCCCTCCTCTGATCACTATCAGCTTTTGTTTTGAAACGAAGTCCCTGTTTTTCCTTTCTAGCTGCAGTTGTTTTGGAAGAATGTCCTGGTTTTTACTTTCTAGTTGTAGTAAATTTTCAATAGTTTGAATTTTATATTTACTAATATTAAATTTAGTGGAGCAAATAGGCTTAAGAACAAGTAGTGAATATTAAGTTTCTGTACCTTGATAGAGGCATGAAAAGAATGATAAGGATTCTGGGAGAAATTGAGTAGCAATTAATTTCCACCATTAGTTGACTGAGAACCAAAGGTTTTTAGGCCCCATTTAGGAATTCTCTCCAGATTGTCTTTTTGGATTATTCTCTTCAATGTATAAAATTGAAAATGTGAGTGGTGGTCTGAATAGAAACCTAATTGACTGAAGTCTTATTCCTAACATTTAAAGTAATATATTTCTATTTTTAATTTTTATATTCATAACAGATTGTTGCCTTGAG
The DNA here is from genome assembly GCA_007258455.2 of Sequoia sempervirens. Lineage (NCBI taxonomy): Eukaryota > Viridiplantae > Streptophyta > Pinopsida > Cupressales > Cupressaceae > Sequoia > Sequoia sempervirens. Next base: position 59,406 of record VDFB02007871.1, on the reverse strand, counting down.
GTCTCAACTGTCCTATTCTTTTATTGAAAAAAGTGCTTATTTTAAAACTTCCAAGGAATAGAAAGTTGAATCATTAAATAGTTACATCATCTGAGCATAAAGCTTAACAAGAGGATTCTCTCCCAATATAGGCAAGGAAAGAAAGCGCTTGAACATTGCCCCAATGGACAAAGAGTTCACATCTCTTCAAAACCACTCAAACATAGCTTGTACAATCAAAGCCAACTCTTGTTTGAAATGCCTCAACTTCCCCACACTAAGAGGGGAGGGCTTCTCCTGAAAGATGGCATGGCATCTTGACCTCCAAAGAAACTGATTGTTGCCAAATGAGTTGTATGCTATAAACCCTTAAACTGATTGCTGCCAAGTGCCAACTGAGTTGTATGCCATAAACCCTTCCAGCTATCCTGGACCATCCAAGAATATCCTAAAAGAATCCCTTTCCAAGAGAAAGAAGGAATAAAAAAGAAATTGAGTTCATCTTGCAGCCATTCCCAAAAGCCTCCAATTGTCAAACATTTTGAGAAGATATGATCAATTGTTTCTTCTATCCCACATACAATGCAAAATGCATCTGTAAATCCAATCTTGCCCAATCTTGCTTTGACAATGAAACCCCGATGTATTACTAGCCATCACATCACCTTATGTTTGAAGGATGTTCTTGTTTTCCAAATAACTTGACAACACTATTGTCGTCTCACTTTAGGGTCTTCTTCAGGATGTTCTTTTGATTAAAGCATGTCCCTAAGATTTGATAAATCAAGGTCCATTAGCAATGGAGCTGATGAACAAGTTGCTTGATCCTCCCCTTATCATTAGATATGGTGATTCCCCTTGCCCCATTCTAATAGTAGGTGCCTTCCCTTGATCAACTAGTGATAGTTTCCTATCACTTCATTGAGGTATTTGATTGATTATAAGATATAATATAACACCACCAATGACCTAGGATTTGTAAATGTCCCCCTTTTCCTAGGCAGTTATCAATTGTAGAGGTTAGTCCATCACTTGGTTCCCATGGACTATCAGGGTGGTTAGGGGGCACTCTGAGGGCATTTGTGGACTTGTTCAATCAACCTTTTGAGCTCAGTCAGTGTTTACTAGGGATTCGCAGTATGCTTTCCGAAGCTTATTCAGACACTTTGACCATACTTACTATTTTTAGTAAGTCACAAGTGGTCAACGTCCTGGTCAGTTGGCGATATTTCCATATCAAGAAAGTTGGTGGATTTTCACCATGAAGTTATTCAGGCGTTTATCATGGTCATGGGTTTTAAATTTAAATAACGTTAATAATAAAGTTAAATTAAATATTTAACGTATTGTGTTATTTATATATTTTAATGACTTATGATAAAAAGGCAATATAAGGGAGTTATAAAAGATTATTTTATAATCTAAAGTTGGACGCCAACTTAAGGGAAATGAATTAAATAAAATAATTTAATTTGCCAACTTGGACATGGGAATTGGAGGGAAATATAAAAAGCCCTTTTGTGAGCTCATTTGGATATTCATGTTGAGAAGAAATTTTATAAGGGTTTTGCAAGTAGACTGGAGAGTCTGAAAATCTCGGCTTCATTGAGGACGAAAACCCTCATGAGGAGGAGCATGCTACAGGAGTGAAAGATCTCCCAAGGTTGCTCGCAGATAACTCCATTTCAAGGGTTGTGCTTGCGCTTCAATGAATTCGGGGAAAGCTTCAAAATTCATGATTTGAAGGATATTCAGGCTGAGTATTTGCAAAGTTGAGCATATCACCTTTAATCTCTTATTGAGGCATTTATATTGCTATGTGGCCATTGCAAACTTCATATTTCAGTTTGGACATGGGTCTTTGAAGGGGTTTACTGTTGTTGGTTGTGGGTTATAGAGGCATTCATATTTCTAAGTTTGTATTGCACTCTTAAAGAGCTGGCATGAGATTGAAGTCTATGCATATTTCTGAGTTGAGTGAAATCATTGATATTCACCTGGTTTGGGCGTGGCAACTCTTGTAAACTGTAGTTGCTACTTCTATTGCGTGACTCTAACTTTGTTGTTGGGAAGGTGAAAGCCATTGTTGTAGGCGTGAATACCAACCAGGAAGCCGCAAGGATCTGAAAAGGGGGTCGAGTTAATCATTGAAGAGTTTGTGGGGTTATTGCCAATGCATCTACCCATAGAAGCAATAATCTGCAAAAAAATCTCAATTAATCCCAATTTTTAAAAAATCTGCAAGCTGTACGATTTTTTCCACGATTTTTTCCCATTTCAAATTGCAAATTTTCCAAAAAAAATGCGTTTAAAACTTGCAAAAAAATGCAAATAAAACCACGCTGATTTTAGCGCAATAAAAAAAATTTAAAAAAACCATGAGACCATAGCTTGTTGCTTACTATTATGCATAGCTTGTTTGAAATCACCTGTTTTAGGCTTTTAGCCATAGCAGCAAGGCAGTGAACTGTTTGATAAAATGCTTTGGTAGACGTATGAAAAATGTTGTAGCATAGACAAGGCAGTGAACTGTTTGAAAAAATGCCTCAAAGAAATGTGGTCTCATGGTGATGGAGTGCCATGACAAATGCCATGGAAAGCAAATTGCTATGGATTGTCATGGCATTCCATCACCATGAGACCACATTTCTTTGAGGCAATTTTTCAACCAATTCACTGCCTTGTCAATGCTATTGCTTACTATTATGCTTTGATAGATTTTTTCCAAGCATCCATAGCTTGTTCGAAAGCAATTGTTTTAGGATTTTAGTCATAGCAGCAAGGCAGTGAACTGTTTGATAAAATGCTTTGGTTGACATGCATGAAAAATGTGGTAGCATAGACAAGGCAGTGAACTGTTTGAAAATATGCCTCAAAGAAATGTGGTCTCATGGTGATGGAATGCCATGACAAATGCCATGGCAAGCAAATTGCTATGGATTGTCATGGCATTCCACCACCATGAGACCACATTTCTTTGAGGCGAATTTTCAACCAGTTCGCTGCCTTGTCTATGCTATTGCTTACTATTATGCTTTGATAGATTTTTTCCAAGCATCCATAGCTTATTCGAAATCACCTGTTTAGGCTTTTAGCCATAGCAACAAGGCAGTGAACTATTTGATAAAATATGCTTTGGTTGACATGTATGAAAAATGCGGTAGCATATACAAGGCAGTGAACTTTTGAAAAAATGCCTCAAAGAAATGTGGTCTCATGGTGATGGAATGCCATGACAAGCAAATTGCTATAGATTGTCATGGCATTCCATCGCCATGAGACCACATTTCTTTGTGGCAATTTTTCAACCAGTTCATTGCCTTGTCTATGCTATTGCTTACCATTATGCTTTGATATATTTTTTCCAAGCATCCATAGCTTGTTCGAAAGCACCTGTTTTAGGCTTTTAGCCATAGCAGCAAGACAGTGAACTGTTTGATAAAATGCTTTGGTAGACATGTATGAAAAATGTGGTAGAATAGACAAGGCAGTGAACTGTTTGAAAGAATGCCTCAAAGAAATGTGGTCTCATGGTGATGGAATGCCATGATGGTGATGGAATACCATGACAATGAGACCACATTTCTTTGAGGCATTCTTTCAAACAGTTCACTGCCTTTGTCTATGTTGTTGCTTACTATTACGCTTTGATAGATTTTTCCAAGCATCCATAGCTTGTTCGAAAGCACCTGTTTTAGGCTTTTAGCCATAGCAGCAAGACAATGAACTATTTGATAAAATGCTTTGGTAGACATGTATGAAAATGTGTAGCATAGACAAGGCAGTGAACTGTTTGAAAAAATGCCTCAAAGAAATGTGGTCTCATGGTGATGGAATGCCATGACAAGCACATTGAGACCACATTTCTATGAGGCATTTTTTTGAATAGTTCACTGCCTTGTCTATGCTATTGCTTACTATTATGCTTTGATAGATTTTTTCCAAGCATCGATAGCTTGTTTGAAAGCACCTATTTTAGGCTTTTAGCCATAGCAGCAAGGCAGTGAACTGTTTGATAAAATGCTTTGGTAGACAAATGTATGAAAAATGTGGTGGCATAGACAAGGTAGTAAACTGTTTGGAAAAATGCCTCAAAGAAATGTGGTCTCATGGTGATGGAATGCCATGACAAGCAAATTTTCTTGTCATGGCATTCCATCGCTTTGGTAGACATGTATGAAAAATGCAGGGGCATAGACAAGGTAGTAAACTGTTTGAAAAAATGCCTCAAAGAAATGTGGTCTCAAGGTGATGGATGCCATGACAAGCAAAACTTTTAGCCATAGCAGCAAGGCAGTGAACTATTTGATAAAATGCTTTGGTAGACATGTATGAAAAATGTGGTAGCATAGACAAGGCAATGAACTGTTTGAAAAAATGCCTCAAAGAAATGTGGTCTCATGGAATGCCATGACAAGCAAATGTAATTGGCAGCTGCTCCTAGTTATTAGTTATGCAATGTGAAGTAATTGCATAACTGCTTAGGTTAACTTTGTAAAAACCATATTGTAATTGAAATTTTGTCATCTATCAACGTCTAGTTATTAGTTATGCAATGTGAAGTAATGCTTTGAGTTTGAAAGATGTGCAATGCAATGCAATCAGCGATATGAATATAAACTACAAAAATCTATTTTTTACAATTCATTAATTAAACTCTTTATTTTATTTGCTCTCTATATATCTCTATGCTATGGAAATGCCTTTCAATTTCAAAAAAAAATAGTTTTTATCTCTTGTTCTGCAATTATTTACATTTGTTTTTTAAATCCAATTTTTTCCCGATTTTTTCAAAAAATCTTATACTTTTGGTTTGCTGATTTTTTCCCCAAAAGATTTTTGCTGCTATGGTTTATTGTATTCAACAAACTACTTGTAATGTCCCCTTTTTAGCATGATCTTGTTTTGTGATGTTAGCCTATTATTTTGATCCTCGTAGGCTGACAGGATTTGGTTAGGGGGTCAGTGGCCGTTTTGGTGGGTATTGTCATTCTCACTCCTTCACTTCAATATTGGACTCAGTGCAAGTGTTTGTAGTTCAGTGTTCGCCAGCTTCTGACGGCATGGAAAAATATTGAGTTTGGAGAGAGTTATCAATATTTTTGTGGTTAAGTTATTTATTTAACTTATTGATTTATTATAAAGTCAAATTGACTTTATAAAAGTAAAAAAGCCACTTAAATATATTTAAGTGATGACTTAAGGTTATAAAGTGAAAATTAAAATCTCTGTCATTTATTTGGGCGCCCAACTATGGAAAAGGTATTAAATACATTTTAAATGTACTTTAATGCAAAAGTGGCGTCACTTTTTGGAAGTCGTTCCTTTTTGAGGTTATAACGCAAATGAAGCAAATCGACCTCATTATGTTATGATTATTTGGCTTTGCTTCAAAAACTTCTTTGTGATTTTTGTCTGAGGGCAAGGGTTTCAAGATTTCTTCATTGGAGAGCGACAATTCTTCATTGATCTGCGATTGTGAGACTGTGAAATACCAGTTGAATGGTTGCTACTGAGGGAGCTTCATACAGGAGTTCATTTGTGCTTACATCTGAGATTTTTGTTTTGTATTTACCAGTTTGCAATAAGGAAGAGGGTTTCTTCATCAGGGACGCCATCTTCATCCAGTTTTATAGCTTTAAAATAAGAGACTTCATCATCTTGCAGAGGTCGTACCATTGCATTGGAAGGCGTGTCACCTGGGGATAGGCGTGTGAAGCAAAAGGCTAAAATGCCTCTCTTTTGGCTCCTGTCTAGACTCCATCCTAGGCGTCCAACTTTCTCAGCATCTTTTCTCTAGTTTCTGTGTGGGAGAAAGCAAATCCAGGATCCAGGCGTGGCTATTTGTCAGTTCCAACATATCTTGCCTAACATGTTCAAATCCATCTTATTTAATTATTCTGGAGGTTTCCAAGTATGTTGTTTATATGCAATTTCTTTGTATGAATCGCCAAATCAATAATAGTATTGTAGTTGTTCAAGAATTCCTTGTATTTTCTGTTTACTTCCATTTTTATGCTTGGCGCACCTTCTACTTCTGTCTAAAATTCTTCTTAAAACATTGAAAAACACAAAAACAAGTCAGTAAAAGTCAGAGGATGAGTTGGAGCCAGTTGAGCTCATCACACTACTTTATGGTGACTATGGCTCATATTGGGATAACCTATTTTCTTTGTTGACTACTATATAATATTTTAAAGATAAGTTGTGGGAGCAAAAACCATTTGCTAGGAGGCACATTACAAATCTCAACTCACTTCAAGGAAGAATTAGAACATCTTCTGGGCTTACAATAGGACCTGCCCTAAATAAAGGTTTTCCTACATTCCAGAAGACTTTCATAAGAATCCTTTTCTGTATATTATTGTTCTTTAAATACACAAAAATAAACCTTTCTGAATCGGGCAACAAAACATCACACAAAGACCCAATTTTCCCCCCAAATCGATTTCAAATTTTTTTCCTTTTTTCCTATTACATCATGCATCTCTTCATTAGGCAGCAAGGATAATGTAACCAAATGCTCATCTTGCAAGCCTTCATTTTGAACCTGTGTTTGAAGGGACTCTCTATCTCAGATGTAAAACGAAGCTCCTTCACCCATCACCATCTGCTTACCAAAACTTCTCATTAAAACTATTCATATTCCTATCATTCTTTCCATCAAAATACACATCCCTAACCAAAGCACCTGTATCCGGATGCTGCCAACCAGCAAGAAACCAGCTCGAGATAACTCCACATGCTGGAGTAAATGCAATACTTCTTCTAAGAACTAAAAGAATCAGTCTAAGATTATATTACTATCCAATATAAAAAATTGAAAAAAAAAAACCCACCCACGCTGAAAATAACAAAAGCAAACAACAACAAAACACAAAAATCACAAAGACAACCAAACTCATAACCACAAACCAGCCAACTAACAAAACACAAGAGGCACAAATGGAACCAATAGACAAGAAAGCTAGCACAAAGAGAACAATGGCGGATGACCCTTCAATTTCCCCACCAAAGCTCACCACATCAGCTCTCTCCTCTCCGAAGTCTCATTTTGTTTTAATTTGAAAGGATGTTTGCTTTTACCATAGGACTTCATTAACATTCCATGCATGCATGCATTGCTTTCCTTTTTAGAGGGAGATGATCTACTGGTTTGGTAGTGTTGTTCTACTGGTTTCATGGTTGCTTCGAGCTAACCGTTGTTTAATAGTTACAATTCCAAACGTCGTTCAATTAAATTGACAAAAAACTATAAACACAGATTCTTCCATTACAGTCTCTTGGGAATTATGTGAGGATTAAGCTTGAACCAGATTCCAGAAGTGGGTACTTACCACACGCACAGCTCAATAACTACATTGACCTGGTAATGACAAAATTCCTTACAGATTGCGGTGCCAAAACCCAAACTCGTATCTTTGTTGTTAATTTAATAATAGGCCAATTAACAACCATGTTAATTGGGCATAGCATGGGTAAAGTGAATTGAAACTTTCAGGCACGCACAGATGATCACTAGTTGTAAAAGATTCTGGAATTCCCTGTGTATTAGAATTTAGTTTTAAATTGAATTATTTGCGAAGCCAGCCTAAACGTACTTGTAACAAATCACTGGCATCTATTTTTTTTGGGCTCGGTTTGCAAGCATGCCGCATTCCCTTGAAAAAGGGTTTACCTGGGTAGTTTTCGTTGGGTTTTATAAATTGAATTGGCATTCATCAAACTTTGTGCATGGAGACAGAGAATTTAGTTTCAACCCCGAGGATTAAATTTTGACAGTCATATTAATGGTTCGAAAGAACTATGCATTCGGATTACATCGAAATAAAGCCATACCCGAAAATTAAAAATTTAAATCTGGTCATGCATCATACAAGGCGATCTATAATTAAGGCAAATAGTGAAAATACCCGAGGAAGAATGAAGGAAAGTCGAAGTTGCAAATTAAGGAAACCGAGAGGCGTTGAATGGCAGCAGATGATTAGAATTGAATTCCATAACACTGGGAAAGCCCTTCTTATTCAGTGGACTTGTTTGTGTTTGCCTGCGTACTGTGTTTTTGTCAATTTCACTTTTCCGTTGTACTGAGCATTCGCTGGGTTTTGTACCACACGAGTATTATAACTAAATTGATAAGACGATAAATAAGTAAATTCACGCAAAGCTTACGTGAGAGAGCGAGGACATTTTGATGGGCTTTACGTGAAGTGCTGTGGTTGGAAAGCCGTGTATGTAATTTTTACTGTTAGATCTTTTTGCGATCTTGACATGTTGAAAACAGATTTTCGCCACCCCTCCTCTGTTCTGTTTTTTCATTCTTCTTTCTTTCTTCTTTTCTCTTTCTATTTATATGATGATTAATAGAGTTGCTTTTCAATTAATTTGAAGTAAAAAGTTGAAGAGAAAACATAAAATCCATTTTGTTATAATTTTATACTCTTCTTTTTAAGAGTAGGGAAACAAATTCCTTTCTATTTAAGTCTGAGTTAGTTAAATTAATGGGAGTGATAAAAGTACAATTAATTTAGATTTAATTAAGTAATGCTAGTAATTGGGAATGGATAAATTGAAAGATATTTACAAAATTAAATAAGGAGGATTAGATGTCAATAGTGGTATAGTGTGATGTTAAGTTGTTGTGTTGTTATTCTTGTCATCAAGGTTCAAACCCCATTGGGGTGTAATTGTTGAGAATTTATATTAAGGATGAGATCCCCCGTTTGCGGCCTCACCGGTTCATAGCTTCGAGTCAAAAGAGTTTACCCCTTTTAATAAAAATATAATAAGGAGGAGGAGCAATAGCTATTTAGCTTTTAAATTACTAATGTGATTTGTATGTTGGACATCTATAAGATAAATTTGTCACAATATAGAAAATTAATGTTCTTAATGTGTTGAATTTCTTGAACTCCATGAAGACCTAAAATCTTTAACTTTGATCAATCTCATGACTTGAGATCAATCATACATATTGTAGAAGTAATCTATGGGCACAATTCTAATATGTGTGAATGTAGCATTTTGCAACTTAGTCCTCTAGAATACATGTTGTCTATTAATGTGAAAAGACTCGAAGTATTGGAAAATACCTTAGGGAAATTGTCAAATGGCAAGGATCATGTTCTACTATGTCAACCCACTTAATTAGAGACTATATAATTATGGATGAAAATCTAAGACATCACTCACACATACAAATGTCGTAGATGATATTAATGCAAATTATGGTTCCTTTTGTTGCTCTAAGTCCATATGTTCTTATGAATGGTCCTTGTAATTGCTTAAGATATTTTGAATGATCTAAGATTTGTTTAAATGCACAAATATATCTTTAAATACCAAGACATAACAAATAACCACACAAATGTGTAATGAATCTACTCCAAATATCTCATAGGAAAAGTTAGGATTGACCCTAGACAATGGATACAAAATCTTAAGGCAAGGATTAAGTGTATGGATGTAATGTCCTCAAACTATATATATATATTATTTTTCTAATTTATGAAACAAAAATGAAACTACAACCTACAACAACAAACAAAAATGAAACTAAATGTTGATCACAACTTCAAGTGGCTATAAATAATCAATCAAATCCTTAAATATCGATATAAACCATCACTTACATTAAGTATGCTTGTTGATATTAATGTTGATTGACAATGTATGATAATTATAAACCCTTATCAACCATGTATGCAACTTCAAACAGTAAATGTAACTCCACCCAAGCTAACATGATCTAGGTAGGTTGTTATTCTCAAATCTAGAAACTAGAATGTTGGAAACACTTATATCTTATATTGATCATAGTCAAACAATAGCATTTATGTAAATCAAACCTCCTTCAATGATGATTATTATAGTATTATAAAAAATACCAATGAACTCCACTATAAATAGAAAATTTAGACTTTAGATCCTTGATTATTAGCAACTCCAAATATTTAATTAATATTATGTCATGCTTTTAATATGGTTTACAACTGTACAAATATCAAAATACCTTCAAGAGGAATATATCAAAACTAAATATTATTAATATATTGAATGGATATGATCCCACTCATAATAGCAACAACCAAATACCTCATACATGATATGTTTGGTAGCCTTTAAACTTGTATGATAGCTCCCTAAAGGCTACAATCTCCATATTACTTGATGCAACAAAGTTTAAATCATCCCCTAAAGCTATGATCTTTGTGTTTTAGGGGTACAATAAACTTGGAATAAGGTATAGTGGTTCTCATCCCTTGTTTAGCTCCTCCAAATGTTGTAATCAACCTTATGAAGAAAGTGAGTTGATGTATGGTAGTCAATATGAAGTTAAGTCCACCAATGATAAAAATCTATCAAATTTGGAAAACCTCAATAACTTCTAGTGAATCTAAAATTCTTCTAGATCTTCAATAGCTTCAATAATTTGCTTGTAAATATAAATCAAGAAACTACATCAATTCACCCAAATGCAATTTTTGAGTAAAATCACCTCAAATGGAGATAAAGATTATTGTCCCCAAATCCAAATATGAAAAACCAAGAGGGTTTTATCCTCCAAATTTCTAATACTAGTGTTTTTGTTCCTTGAATGTTGCAAACTCTAAATTGGAAGGAATAGTGAATGACATCAAATGATTTATTCAAGCCTTGACCTCTTTTTTGTAGGCACCTACTTCAAGCCCTCTATTTCATTTAATTTTTTCTTCAAGTATTTAAAAATACTATTAAATTAAATCAAAAGTTCCTTTTTGAATTACATTTTGAATAAAATATTAAAAACCGCTTATTTTAATATTACATAGGCCTTATAATATTTAACTTGTCCAGTTGCAAATAGATTGATTGGACCCAACTTAAAATATTGTTCATTATTTTAGATCTAAAAAGGAGATATCACGATGGATACATGGGCTTATGATAAAGAAAATGTGTGGGGATAACTACAAATAGGGCAAGGATAAGGTTGAATGTATGAAAATGTGTGAAGTGAGAGTAAATAGGGATGGATACTTGGATTGTGGAAGGAGTCAAAATTGGCTTAAAAGTGTGTCCTTTGATGTCATGTAATCATATTAAGATGTATTCCATTAAAATGGGGTCAAAATTAAATGGGAGTTCGCACAAGTATACTAATTTCATCATTGCAACTAGCTTGTGTAGTATTAAAAACCACTCAATAATTATTTAAATTTCCTCCTAAACTAACTGCTAATGGGTTTGATACACTAAGTATAAATTTAACATTTTAGCATACTTTATACTAGCTTATATCCTCTTTTTTTCAATTCCCAATCTTTTGAAGGCCTTGTGACACTTTTATGGCCTAGAAAATAACATTTTATAAAACTCATGACCTAGACTTAAGCTAAGTCATGTCCTTTTGAAAACCCATAGCCTAGTCATATTGATCTTGTAAATGACTATTTAGTCTCTTAAATGGTTATAAATGGTTATTTTGTCCCTCTTATGGCTTATATCATTACTCATTCCCCTCAATTTTTATTATCATTGATTCTTTTGTCCCTTATGTTGTCAAAATAGACTCTTGAATCACACTTATCATTATTCTTTTGAATCCCCATTATGGATTTAGTTCTTAGAGATTTTGTGAATGTGATTCCAACACCTTGGGAGAAATATTGTAGCTAGGAATATATAAGGCTTATTTGAGCACTTCTTTCATGCATTTGGATCATTTACCCTTCTTCTTCACTCTAAGCACATCAACTAGGGATTTATTTGATTGGACCAAGGTGGGGTCTTATTGCACTTGCCTCTTTAGTAGAGTATCTATGAGGGCTCATCAATAGCAAGGAGAAAGATTGTTTTATGTATAGTGGGATAGGTTTTCTTTTCTTTCATTTCATTTCATGTAAAAAACCTTATTCCTAGTTGTTTAAATTTATTTACTACCTATTGCATAACTTTTCTATTTTGAGCATTGAAATTAAATTAGTAAAGTAATTTCACTTTCCAATTATAAAATATATTATCCTTAAAGCCTAATATTTATCAATAGGTTTGTACATCAACATATTGGAATAGCCCTAATGAACCTTCTTAGTAGTGATAGGTGTTAGTTGATCCCCCCTATAGCTCACTATGGTCATACATCACCAATGCTTTTCTATTGTTTACTAGTTTATAGTTTGGTTGATTTTTTTTAATATTTGTGGGTGTTATCATATTATTTATTACAATTATTGTTATTTTTCTAGGGATTATATGGTATTTTAATCTACTAGACATTTGTTAGGACTCTTATTATTTTAACTTTTTCTATTTTAAGCATTGTAATAATCATGGTTTAGTTATTTAGTTAGTATTATATAATATGGATTTATCCAACATTTCTTGTACCTCATAAGTTACTCTTGTAAAGGCTTTGTATTGTACCTCATAAGTTACTCTTGTAAAGAATTTGTATGTTGATGTTACATAATAAGGAGAATATTGTCTTAGAATCATATTTTATATTGGAGCTCTTCTCTTAAAGAGATTACCCCTCAAAAATGCCTATGATACTTGATCTTTGTTATCAATATGAGTATATTTTTTAGCACTATGTTATTATTCAAGTGTTTTATTATTTTATTGCTAATATTTTATAGGGGATATCCTAACAAGTGGTATTAGAGATCTTTCTAGGAATGTTTTCTATAGCAACAACAAAAGTTTAGTGGCTTGCTATAACTACTCATCATATGTTGGCATTTCATCCTTATGGGATGTCACTAATCAAAATATGGTAAATGTAGTGGGGTATTAACTATTCTTACCTAATTTTTTTATATAATAGCTTTCTAGGCTAGAAACCCTTGGCTAAAGGTTTTCAAATATCATTATAATGGCTATATTTTTGGCTAAGCACACTAAGTCAACATTGAAGTGAGATGAGATTTGAGCCACCAATATTGAGACCTCAAACAACATATATGTATAGGCTTGAGCTTCTACATACCTTCAACTATATTAGAGGACCCTCTAGGTTTAAGAGAAGTCTCTCCATAGGAATTTATTAGGTGTTTGCAATCTATATAAACTAGTTATTAGTTAGTACCAATAATTTACTCTCTTCACACCTCGAAGATGAGGTAGTGTGGCTATAAGGTGGGATTCTCCATAGTTAGAGATCTAAAAAATTAGGTTAGCTGACTATTTATGAATAGCATAAGTATATTAAAGAACCTATAGAGTAGACACAATGAAGCCTAGCAACTTCCCTTTGAGACCTTAGTGAACAAATTTGGGCATATTAAGTAAAAAGTAGTTTATCCAAGTAGTGTTCCACTAATCCATACAAACATGAGTTGATTAGCCTAGATTGGACATGTTTATCCAATAATATAATGGGTCAATGGATTATTATATTTAGAATGTAAGAATTATGCTAGTTGTATATCAGGTTTTAACTCTTATGAGGTTTGATAGTTAGAAACTTTTAGGACCAATTTCTCTCAACTAGGAAGAATTTGATGGTTCTACCTAGAAAATATACCCTTAGGTATATTTTAGAAAAAATAATCTTGTCAAGTAATTTTTCCCTATCCAATTAACTATCATATTATGCTTATCTCATTAATTTTATTTTTGTATATTTAACTATAGTACACCTTTCACTAAACTTGAGTATCCACTATGGTTGGTGGTCACAAATCTTAAGACTAGTTATATCCTTCCATGGCAACATTTGAAAAAAATTTAGACAAATGAAATCTACTCTACAAAAGTAATTATCCAACATAAAAGTGCTTGGTTGTAAGGCCCAACCATTTTGTGACCCTAATTACACTTCACATTCTTAACACCTTTGACAATTTTAGTTGTTGTAGGACTACATGTAATATTTTTAATTTAGACATATACTTGACATTAATTATCTTGCAATACAAGATTATAATATGTGTTTATTTAACTTGGTAGATAATGTTAATTAGTTTTCTTTATGATTATTAAGTTATATTTGGATAAATACCTTTAACCTTTATTAGAGGAGTTAATTTGGACATGGTGCATGAGGTAAAGATTTATGTTATTATTATTGTCTTACAATAAATGTGGATGATTTTTGTGGTTATCTCCCTTGGAGTGTATTTTTAATTGATTACACGACCATGACATAATTAATGTTTGGGATGACTATGATGATCAAGTTAGTGATGTTATGACTTTTCATATGGTTCCTTATAATGATTTATCATATTTATAAAATATTATTGGTTGTTAAAGTTCTCTATAAGTGGATATGCACTTATTCAATTCTTCTTGTGATGATTAAATGGTATCATAATTTATTCACATTCACTTGATTTGATTTAAATTGTCTAGATGTTTTGAGATGTGGTTACTAACCCTAATTCCTACATTAGTACTTTAATGGGAATTTAAATATAAAATTAATTTACGTATGATTTAAATGGGTGATAAATGTTATAGATACATTGATTTGAATGTTAGAATAAATTTTGATGTGATATGCTTAAAATATTAAAATTATGATTCAAAAGTGAATAGTTTTTTACAAGAAACTAAAGAGAATTGTTATTGATCAACACATAGGTGTATATGATGGAATTTAAGACTATTGATTCATTATTTTTAAATTATGATGATGATGAATTTTAATTCTACTATTCAAAATAGATCTTGATTATTATGTGTTAATAGTGTAACTTTAGTCATGTTATTTTGGTTATAGATTTTCAATATATTTGATGTGTGCAACAAGTGTTCAGGTATATATAGATTGGTTGAAGGGGGAATGATATCAACCAAGAATCCTAATTACCATACCTATTTCAACTCATGGATTAATGGGAACTTGATCATTTCTGCCTAGTTATACCAATAATCTTAAAGTTTATGAGTGAATTAGGATCCTCTTGTGATAAACCTTGTATAACCCCCGAGTGGTTATACTTCATTTGAAGGATTTTTATTACATGTATTTCATATGTCTTGATATTTTTAATGCTATAAATGTAATTTTGAGTACAAACTCATTTCATACTTAGTTCCATTTTTTAAAAAGTAAAACGTGAATTTTAAGTATTTCATGCAAACAATAGCCCACTTGAGCAAGTACCTCTAGATAAGTTACCTTTTTTATATTTTTTCTAGAGTATTGGATGAGTTTAGTACTCACCCAAACCTATTAGGAAGAGCATTGCATTACAATGCATTGAAGGGGTTGAGTGTGGGTGTTCCAAGTCAACCCTCTTTTCCCCAAACATTTTTATAAGTGGAATTTGTAGAGTCTACTCCACTTTACCATACCTTCTTGTAATTTCCCTTTTTAAATAAATTCATGTTTCTAGTCACTAAATCTATTTCCTATTTTTGGTGGGCTAATACTAATAGGGATAGCCTCGTATACCTCAAACATTCTAAGTATGAATATTTTCGTGTTTAAAATTCTAAGTGTATGCAAGTTGTTAGAATTTTAGAGTTTTCCCTCCTAGTGTTCCTTTCCCTAAAATCCTAACCTTTTTGTCTTGGGTTCCTCTCTTAATTGGAGTTTCAATATTTTTCTTACCTAAGTATCATTTCCCTATCATCCCCAAGCACTAAAATAGTGTTCTCCACTCCTACTCTTATCCTTGTTAGTATTTTAGACCTTCCCTTACTCAAGTACCATTTTTATGATCCCCCTAATCTTTGGCACACTAACTCCCCAACCTCTTGCATTAACTATCGTATCAAAGTCAAAGTTTCAACCTTCCCCATCCCTAAATACATATTATGGAGTATCCCAACTCCTAAACTCCAATATTCCTACCTTTTTCTCTCTTTTCATCCTACCTACCTCCTCATACAACATAAAGCGTCATTAATGTCCAGTTTGAAGTAGCAATCACTTAGAAGGAATTTTTCCTACCCAAAAATAATCTTTATATAGTATGGGAACAATCTTACATGTACTTCCAATAGTGGTGTGACAATGGTGGTTTCTTTAAAACAGTGGTCATAATCATAGTGACCTTTGTCCTCATGTAGATATGAACCATTATTTTGGGTGGGATCTCATATCTACCATCACTTTCAAGGATATTGAAAGGTGTGCATGATTAATTTTCTACACTAAAAACCCTTGTAAAATATTGCTCTAGGAACTTGTGTTTAAGCTATCATATTTGAGGATGAAATCCCTAGATTTGTAGGATAGAAAAATATAGAAACCCTTAGGTTTCACAAGTTGGAGGATGAAACCCCTTTATCTCTAAAATATTATCTCACCTAAATTTCATGAGTGATTTTCATGGTTGTGGATGTCAGGTAGATTGATTTTATAGAAACTACTATTTTTGTAGATCTAGCCATAGTAGTTTGTGTTTTTATTTTTGTTTTTGTACCTTATTGTTATACAATCCTCACTCGTTAAATATAAATTTAAAGAATTATATTTTAGGCTAGGTTTGTTTCTGTAGTAGCATATTAGATTGTATTTTAGACATATTTAATACAATTAAAAGCTTTGGAATTGATCTACAATCCAATAAAATTATGGCGGAGCGAAGGAGAGACCAGGGGTCAAGACGAACTCAAGAGTTTTGTGGAAGAGATCCAAGTAGGTGGCCCTTCAACCAGTGCAATGGGGCAAGGATACAGAACCCACAATGGTGAGCACCACAGCAAGCATGGAAGGCTCTGGAAAAAAATGGATAGAGCTCCAGTCGTTTGGAAAGAGATAACCCAATGTCCTTGGACCGAGATGCGAGAAACAGATGGGGATACGGCAGTATGTGGCTAACTGGTCTGGTAGACATGAAGAAGTTAGAGAAGTTCCAGAGGGAAAAACAACAAGTGAATCTTCAGTCAGCAGAATAGGTAAACCCTAACTATGAGCATACTACAGTAGTTTCCCTAATGATTAATGGAAAGGCTTGGAGTGACTCAGTGAGCTATTTTAAGGAAAGAGAATTTTTTATGAAGTGGAGTGGGCCTTGGCTAGATTTTAAATGGGTTAGAAACTGGTGTGATGAACATTGGGGAAAAACAACAATGCTAAAAACCCTTCCCAATGGATTCTATCTGGTTATTTGTCTGCATGCCAAGGATAAGGAATGGATTTTCAATAGTGGGTCTTTCCTAATGGGGGGAAAAGGTTTCTTTTAAAAAGATTGGACCCCGAAGTTCAAACCTAAGAAGGAAGCCATTTTGGAGATGCCGATTTGGATTACACTTTACAATCTTCCACATGAGTACTACGATCAGGAAACCCTGAGGTTAATAGGCAACAAACTAGGTACTTTTTAAAAAGTGGATGAGGCAGTTACGAACAAAGACTACAACATGTATGCAAGAATATGCATTCTTTGGCAGGTGGCTCACCCCCTTCCCAGGATGGTTGAGTTAAAAACTAGAGAGGGCACCTGGAAGCAAGAGATTGAGGTTGAAGAAATGGTTGACATGTGGTATATTTGTAAAGGACTAGGGCACCCGATAGGATAATGTAAACATTTGGAAAAAGGGAAAGGATTAAGTTTAAATGATTTAAATGATCTTTTGATTTTGAAGGAAAACCTCTTTCAAGAAGAAAATACAGAGTTCATGGAAGTCATGTTGAGTCGCCATGAGCTTTCTGTTGAATCTCAATGGAGTTTAAAAAAACCAAACGTATTCTTGAATATGTGGGCGGATGGAAAAGATTGTGAGGGTAATAGTTTAATGGATTGGAGTATGGATGGGGTGGGAAGGAATCTCGAGGGCTCCCACTTGGACTTGGCACATATTTGGGGTGCCAGCGAGGCTCTAGAAAGTGAGTTTGTAGAAACAAGGACTGGATTGGTTGTTCAGGATAGTGTTATGATGGGTTCTCCCCTAGAGGAAAATCCTAGAAGTTCAGGAAAGGAGGCTACAAGTATTGATCAAAGTAAAAGGGCTGAAAAAAGGGTTGATTCTGCAAGAAAAAAATCTAGGAAAATGATCTCTTGAGAACAAGGACTAGAAGTCGATGAGTTACAAAACACTCCAAAAGAGCTCAGAAGGAACATTGAAAACTCTAGATGGGATCTTCAAGGAGAAAGCCCAGAAGCTGAACTAGAAATTAGACAGACTCAAAACACAGCTTGATTGGAAGAAAAATATTTTCAAGCAGAGGATAACTATGAAACAACAGAACCACCCATTTTTAAAGATATTTAAATCTCCCCAATCCGTAATCTGGAGAGCTCTTTTAAAGAAGCTGGAGAGAAGGGGAGTTGTATGAAGATCTGGATTCTGAATCCCCAAATGAAGAGGAAGGGGATGGCGGAGATGAATTAGGCCTAAGATCTAAATTGGGCATTGTTGAGAAGAGAACCTTGGCTCAAACTCTTGCAAAGTAGATGAGAGTGAAGGTAGGGGAGAATAAAAAATGAGGTCCAAAATCTATGAGGGAAAAACTAAAAATTGCAAGGAGTGCTTCAGGTCAAAAAAAAGTTGAGATCGGGAAAAGGCTATGCCTTTTCTCGGGAGCCATGAAGGTCCTATTGTGGAATGACAGGGGCTGCAATGCCCCTAACAAGATGCATTTGATCAAAAGGTGTTTTGATCAAATGAAACCGGATATAGTTCTTTTGCAGGAATTAAAACTTAGTGGGGATGATACAATCTCTTTCAAGAGATGTTCTGATTCTTGGAAATGCTATGTAGTTGATGCAGAGGGAGCTTCTGGGGGTATTGGTTTTCTTTCAAGAGAGGTAGTGGTGGAGGCTCAGGAAGTCAGATCAGGTAAATCTTGGCAATGGATCAATTTTTTCTCAAAGCAATTGGTTGCAAACTTAAACATCATAAATGTTTATGGGCCTAACAACTGTATGGAGATGAAATATGTTTGGCGTGAAATCTCAGAGGTTGTTCAAAACAATAGTGATATTTTGTTCCTTATGGGCGGTGATTTTAATGCAATCTTGCATCCGTCTAAAACAAATGGTGGGGTTGGTTGAGTAAATCAAAAACAGAGAGATTTTAGTAATTTTGTCACAAACAATGGTCTTTTTGATATTCAGTTCAAGTTAGGCAACTTTACTTGGACAAATCGAAGAAGTGGTTTCTTGAATATAGCAAAAAAATTAGACAGGTTTTTTTTAGCTGGCAATTGGGACAACTTCCATTGGATTGTTCAAGTTGAAATTCTTCTTATTACAGGTTTGGATCACTATCCCATTTGTGTCAGAACTCAAGAAGATGTAGTTCCAAATAGATGTCCTTTTAAATTTGAAAAGATGTGGCTTAGGGCAAATGGTTTTTTGGATTTAGTTGTTGGATGATGATCTAAAGCTCCATCAAGGGAGGGAAACAAGGCTTTCATTTTCTCCAAAAAACTTCAATATGTAAAGGAGCAATTAAAGCAATGGAATTGAGAGGTTTTCAAAAATATTTTCTCAAAGAAGCTTAATTTAGAACAGGAGTTGGGGGTGCTACACTCGAAAGTAATTGAAGGGGGTATGGTGGAAGAGGATTTTAGAAAATAAAAAGAACAAGCAATATGCAGAGATACTAACCAGAGAATAAACTTTTTGGAGGTAGAAATCAAGAGAGATGTGGCTTAAGGAGGGTGATTGAAACACAAAATTATTTCACAATTCGACAAAGGTAAGGAGATCAACTAATAAAATCCTCTCAATCCAAGATATGCATGGTAATACCTTAATGGAACAAGAAGATATTTTCCAAGAAGTTGTGCGCTTCTTTTTGGAAGCTTTTAGAGCTTCTTAGAATGTTCCTCATCAGGCGAAAGCTCTTTTAGATGTTATTCCTCAGTATGTCTCAAATTTGCATAATGTAGCTTTGATAAAGGTCGTGACCTTGGAGGAAGTAAAATCGGCCCTTTTTAGTCTAGGAAGCGATAAAGCGTCGGGCCCAGATGACTTCCGAGCTTTATTTTATCAGAAATGTTGGGTTTTCTTAGCAAATGATATATGGGAAGTGGTTGAGGAATCTAGAAGTGGGGGTTGTTTTAAAAGATTTAAACAATACTTTTATAGCTCTCGTACCTAAGAAAGAAGAATTTGTGTCTTTCAGTGACTTCAGGCCCATTTCTTTATGTAATACGATATATAAAGTGATTTCAAAGGTAATGGCTAATAGGTTGAAGGTTGTTCTAGATACTATTATTTCCCCATAAGAGAGTGGCTTCTCACCAAATAGGTCAATTTATGAAGGAATCTTTGTTGCTCATGAAGTGATACATTCTATGAGGCTAAAACATTTAGAAAAAATGTTGATAAAGTTAGACATCAGGAAAGCTTATGATGAAATGAACAAGGAATTTCTATTAAAAGTTCTTTTGAAGTTTGGTTTTTGTGAGGAATGGATAAGATGAGTTGAAACTTGTATCAAGACTCCTCATTTCTTAGTTTTGGTGAATGGAAGTCCACAGGGCTTCTTTGAATCTGAAAAAGGTTTCAGACAAGGTGACCCAATTTCACCTTTCTTGTTCATCATAATGGTCGGCTTTGGGTAGACTAATAGCTAGGAAGAAGAGTGATGGGATTTATGCCGTTTCCAAATGGTCAATTTATCTGTTGAAAAACCAAAGGGGGATTTGTTCCATCTTTGGGATGAAGATGAGCACGCTACCAGGGAAATACTTGGGTATACCTCTTTTTGGGAGAGCCAACAAATCAGCCATATGGAAGGATTTAGTGGATTGTTGTTTGAAATGAATGGATGGCTGGAAGAGTAGATGGTTAACTTCTACAGGCAGAATTTTGATGTTAAAGTTGGTAATTTTTTCTATTCCTATCTTCTCGATGTTGTGCTTGATAATTCCAAAGAAGATCATAAAAGTAATAGGTCAAAGGATGTGTAAATTTTTCTGGAATGGTGCACAAGAGTATGATAAGATTCCCCTTTTGGAATGGGAAGAGATTTGTAAGTCGAAGGGTGTGGGTGGGGCAGGCTTGAGAGATTGGAATTTAATGAATGAGGCGTTGGGGGAAAAACTAGTTTGGACTATTTACTCTCAACCTTCTCAATTGTGGGTCCGAATCTTGAAAGCTAAATATTTAGATTCAATGGAGGATAGTAGGATTTTAACTATGCGGAACCCCCCAATTGGCTTAGCCATATGGAACTTTATAATTTCTTGTTGACAAGTAGTAGTGGATCATGTAACATGGCAGATTGGAAATGGACAAAGGGCGAAGTTTTGGGAGGATTCGTGGGCAAGTTTTCTAGTTTTGCAAGAAAATGTAGACCTTCTGGAAATTAAAAATAGGTTTAAATTACATTAGGGCGATAAGGTCGGTGATTATCTGGAATTCAGAGAAGATAGTTTTGGAGGAGATTGGGGTTGGAAATTTCTTCAATATGTGGATTTAATAGATAGGCAGTGAGCTACTATGTAGGAGATTCTTAGCTCTCAGAAGGTTGTGAGATCAAATTGTGAAGATAAAGTAATTTGGTGTGGAGTTGTGGACGACAAATATTCGGTTAAATTGGGATACTATATCTTGGATGTTGGTGCAAGGAATGAAGTTTGGCTAGTGGATCTTTTATGGGGAAAGGAATACCTACCAAAAGCAAGTACCTTTGTGTGGTTGGCAGTCAAAGGGTGCATCTTAATTGGGGAAAGAAGAAGAAGGATGGGTTTTTATGGGCCCTCAAGATGTGTTATGTGTGAGAAAGCAGAGGAAACAATAGATCATCTTCTGCTTCACTATAAAATGGCTACCTCATGTTGGGATATGTTATTGAAGTCTTTAGGATGGCACGAACCCTTATTAGATACCTTAAAGAGAGTTTTCGAGGGTTGGTCAGTGCAGAAGCTGAAATCAACCTTCTCATGTGTATGGAAGGTAAGCCCATCTATAGTAATTTGGGAAGTCTGGAAAGAGAGGAATATGAGAATTTTTCAAGAAAAAGGTGATTCTTTGGACAGATTGTTGTATACAATTAATCACACTCTAGAGGAAGTAGTAGGAGCAGCTGCTTCAAACTATTTTAATTCAAAGACCCCCTCTACTTTGGAGGATAAAAGAATACAATCCCAATGGCCTTGTATTCAGCTTAGGCCCGTTAAGGGGCTTGGTTGGGTTAATCCGAATGAAAAATTTGTAGAAGTGGATAAATGGGAGAAACCAAATGAAGGTTGGTGGAAGGTAAACTTTGATGGAGCATCAAAATGAAATTTGGGTCCATCCAGAGCTGGTAGTATTTTTCGTGATTGGAATGGGAATGTGTTGGCCATAGGAGCAATGAGATTGAAGGAGGGAACCAATAATGTAGCAGAAGCAACAACAACATTAATGGCAATTAAGATAACCAGAAAGTTAGGTGGTTCAAAGATACATCTGGAGGGTGACTCTTTAATAATAATTCAAGCAATTACAAAAGGAGGAATTGATGCTTGGCATTTGCAGGGAGTGATTAGAAAAATTAATGAAGAATTAGCCCTTTTTGAAGACCTTAAGGTTAGTCATATAAGGAGAACTCGGAATGTGGAGGCAAACATCCTCTTGAAATGGGCACTAACTTTTAAAGAGGTGGATGTATTAAGGTTTGAAGATTTTAGTGGCTTTAATTTGGAGGAATTTTATTCGATGCATTTAATGCAAGAAGAAACATTTATTTAGCAAGCTAAGGAGGTGCGTAAATCCCCAAAAGAAGTGAAGCATTGATGAAGGTTTTTTTCCAGCGCTGAACATACATTCAGTATTAATGGAGATGGCTGGAAAATTGAGATGTATTAAAAACACACATCTCATCACCTTTCATGCTTCTTAGTGTGCGAGTGAAAGGATTGTAGTGAGTCGGTGGTGGGTGGTTTTCTGGAAGCCAAAGAACCAGAGACACAAGGGAGGCCAGTTTCACCTTGACATTGCAGAGGAAGTTGGACCCATTCACTGGAAAATCATCTATGAAGCGGCTGCGAGGTTTATTTCTCTACAAGGAAGCAGAGGTGGTGCAGGAAGTACAATTTATTTTGGGTGATGGATTTGAAAAATTAAGGCACAAATATAGGACCAATATGGATATTTATTTGTTGGTCATGGCTTGGGGTCTGGATTTAGGAGAGTCGGTGGATATAGTGAGGAAATTCATGAAAACTCTGGTTCACAAATATTTTTTAGAGGATATGGAAGGCATTCTGGAATGGGAGATACCTAGAGTGGGGCTTGTTAAGGTTGAAGGCATGGATGGAGGAGGCCCGAAGCTTGCAGATTTAAATCATCTCTTTATCAGGTGGCTAAAAGGATGCACCAAAGCACTATGGCGAGAAGGGGTGGAGTGCAAGTGGCAAGCACTCAAAGTCTATGTCAAGCTACTAGAGGTCGAGGAGGTCCTAGAGAATCTCAAAGACATTTTCAGAGCAGAAATGCATGAAAAGAAGGGTTCGCAGCCGCAGAAGAAGTTGAAGCCATTAATGGAGATAGTGTCATTGGAGATGGGTAACTCTTCAAAGGCATTTAAGTAGTACAAGTTTTAAAAAAATTCTAGGATACTGTACAAAATCTTGTCTATGATTTTGTTTTTTGGGGTTATGCCTGGTTATGCATTGTAATTGTAAACACCTTGGGGCACGAACAATGGTTGAAAGGGTAGATTTCAGGCAGGTATGTTTAGGGACAATTAGTTATGTTAGAAACTATGTTGGTTAATCAAGTTTTTGACAGTTGATGGATGAAGCTAAATCTAAAGTATATGTAACTTTTGCTTTATATCTAATAAAATAAACTATTATCACCGATCAACAAAAAAAAAACTTTGGAACTGATCCACCATTTATGGACCCAATTTATAATCTATGTAATCAATGTTTTTATATGAAACATGAAAAAAAAATGGGTTTATCTAAATATTTAATTAAAATAATTAATCCTAAATTTATTTGTTTAAAATAATTATTATCATTATTAAAGTGGTATCAAAGCAAAAGATCCTACTAGCCTATAGGGTATTTCAATGATTTATGCTTTTTAGTGATAAAGAGACTAGATATTGGAGACAAGAATGAAGGAAATTTTAGGTTGAGGGATCAAGAACCAAAGGTTTGGACACGAGAAAAGAAGTTGTGGATAAAGGAGGAAAAGGGAAAAAAATATGACATATGAGGAAAAGGAGAAGTTCTTTCCAAAAACTTTTCAAAATCTTGAACAAGGCCAAAGAGAGTCAAATGAACAGATAAGGAAAGTAGTTGAACAATTAAACACATGAAATCTTCCAAGAAGGGGAAGCCCCATAGTAGTGGAGCATTAAGTGAAAACCTTTTAAAATCATCAAGCCCAACATTTTTACAAGAAGAAGCTAAAATGATTCCCATCACTCATGATGAAGAATATGTTAATGAAGAAGTGGCTAGATCAATAGATGGATATCAAATCCAATATAAAGTTGTTAGAGCAACCTTAACCTATATGTTCATATGGTAAGGAAAACTCCATTCTACAAGAAAATATCAAGGAACATCTAGAAAATAGTGAATAGGGAATTAAAGATTAAGTTTTAAATAAAAAATTTACACCTATTTTTAATGGAAGTGACAAGAATTCAAATCAGGCCTAGTTGGAAAAAATATAGACCTACCTCACCCTTGACCCCATAAAGGAGAAATATTCAATCAAATATATATCTTTTTATTTAGAAGACAATTCATCTGATTGGTGGTACCATGGTTGCATCAGACAAGGACTTGAATAATTTATTTTTGAGGATTTCTACCAAACGGTTCTTGATATATTTAAGCTTAAAGATGAAGAATATTTTGGAGAACTCACCAAGCTCAAGAAATAGACTATAATACTTGTTCAAATGTAGTATATTTGTAGAATATTGTTATCACAACAACATCTATTTTAGTAAAGAGAATCATATATCTTTTTGTCGAAGTAATCCTTAAGCCACTCAAAGGTATTGTCAAAGATTTGACACCATCAAAATTGCAAGAAGCTATCAAAAGAGCTCTAACTCTATACTCGTTTATCTTGAAGAATAAATTTCTTTATCATTCCAAGGCACCCACTTTTAGGTGGCATAAGAGAAAATTTTAGACAAAGGGATTACATGCAACTTCTCAAAAGACAATTCCTCAAAATCACCAAAAATGGATGAAGACACCAAAAATAAGCTCAAAATGCTAAGAAAGTAATAGATCAAAATATTAAAATTTCAAAATACTATGAAACTAAGGAAATAGGTGGATTGTATTATGTAGTAATATTATCTATCTAGGTAATACAGGCTTAAAGATCACTTTGCGGGTGGAGTTCTTTCTTGAAAAGGTTTCTCCACATAAATTTTCATGTTATATGCTTTATATGAGTTTGATAGATTTAATTTTCCAATATATTTTTATACATGATTCTTCATGTGTATTTATATGGCTAATCACATAATACCTTAATTATTAAATCACATTTATTCACTATGTGTTTAAGGTTTTATCGTAGTAATTTACCATATTTCTTAATATTTGGTATTAGAGCTTTGATTTTGATCAAAGAGAGACACCTTTCTTGTAAGTATTGAGGGTTTTCATCTATAGTAGGAAATATTAACTTAGTGGTTTTACATGTCTATGTGTGGTGAGGGTCATGACTAATAGTCCCCATTCAAAGATTAAAAAATTCAATGGCTTTGGATACAACTTGTGGAAGCTAAAAATAAAAGATCTCTTAAGGAGAGGGATCAGTAGAGATCAATTGTAAATGAAGGAAAATATTTGGATATGTTTGATGAATATTGGATAAATTTTTACAATAATGAATTGGGGTCCATTTAGTTGCCATGCATATTTTATACTCTTGAATGTCAAAGAGGATGCTATAACATTCAACATATGGAAGAAAATAGGTGATATTTATCGAATGAATAATCTAATAAATAAATTTTACATTAAGAGGAGATTATACTCCTTAAAAATGAAGGAATTAGATATTTTTGTTAAGTCCCTTAATTATTTTAATATGATTTTTCATTAGCTCTAGGGAGTATAGATATTAAGATAGATGAGAAGCATGAATCTTTTTTACTAATTTGTTCTTTGCAAAAATCATGGAAAATTTTAAATGTTGCTATCAGTGGTGGTAATTCAAATCCCAATATGGATATCTTCTTACAACCTAGCTCAGTGAATAAATGAGGAGAAATTCCATGGATGAAGGTTTAAAGGATTAACTACATCTTTAAGGAAGGCCTAAGGATAAAAGTGTCTCAAAAGTGCAATGGAAGAAATATAAGGATAGATCCAAATCAAAAGAATAATCCAAAACCAATGGGAAGAGTACAATGAAGCTTTATAACTACAAAAAGTGGGTCCATAATGCAAAATGAGAAGAATAACTTTAATGATTCCTCTATAGAGAAATCCTTTAATGATGATGTTAGTGATGCATTGTTTATTTCTACTAATTTGGCCAATTTTTATTCTACATGAATCCTCACAAGGAGTGGTTCTCATCTTACAAATCTTATGATGG
The DNA here is from genome assembly GCA_007258455.2 of Sequoia sempervirens. Lineage (NCBI taxonomy): Eukaryota > Viridiplantae > Streptophyta > Pinopsida > Cupressales > Cupressaceae > Sequoia > Sequoia sempervirens. Next base: position 33,016 of record VDFB02007871.1, on the reverse strand, counting down.
TGGTGATATGTTACTTAGTGATAATGATTCACATATAATCATTGGTAAAAGGAAAGAACCACTTTAATGATGAAAGAATGAAAAATCTTATCAATGTTTTATATGTTGGTTACCATATGGCAAGAGAGAATTTAGTGTTGATGAAGGGATCTTGATGTAACTTTATTTAATCTTGAAGCTACTACTTTTTTTAATTCTACCTATATGGCTAGAAATTTTAATAATTCATGTATGTTGTGGCACTAGATATCGGACCATATTCTTGAAAGAGGTCTTTGAACCATGATTAATAAAAAAACATGGTTGATGGTTTTTTATTTTTATTTTTCCAAGTTTAATTTTTATAAGTATTGTGTGCATGGTAAGCATAATATATTTAATTTTCCTACAGAAATCACTGGAGCCAAAATATGTTTAAAATTTATTCATTTGGGTATTTTTGGTCATATATATATATATACATATATTCTAGTTAAATCACTGCTAAGGGGCAACACCCTGTATTACTTCAAAAAAAGATGTTACATGAGTTTCAAATGACAAAAAACTTCTTTGTAGGCCTTTGAAAAAATGGCCTTCCCCATAGCCACCCTAACCTTCCTATCCTACTGCGTAGATACAACCACCGGGTAGTATCTAGTAGAGTATGTAGTATGCAACCACCGAGTAGTTCGCTCCGCAATTTTGATTGGTCGGGCCTTTTTCTTTCTCCTCAGGGTCCCTGTTGTCATCCTTGCATGATTCTTCTCCCATGCCAAAGTCCCAATCATCATCATCCCCTACCACTATTTCATTTGCAAGTCCTTTGTCTTCCACATACCTCAGCTCCCAACCTCGTAGATGGTTTTTCACCAAATTGGCCACTCTGAGTAGGAAGAAGATGTTCCTTTCGCACTTGTCCCACAACTTCTCAAAACCCTCTAGGTCAATGGTTTGAATCAAAGGGAAATTCATGACCTCCCTTCCGTTCATATGGATCATGTGGTAATTTTGTGGCATTGGGATTTGTTTATTCTCATCCACGTTATACAAGGCCGCATCAATGTCTCCCAACCAGGCATGGATGAACACCATCTACATGAGTTTCTTCCCAATTTCCTTTGTCACACCCATGTGCAGGAGCACAACTAGGAACATGGCCGAAATTTCCAAGTTCGACATGAACCTATGATAGGCCCTCAGGAATTCTAGACACAAGACTTTCTTGGTCACCCAGAGGACCAACAGGTGAGAGGAAGTGATCAATCCCTGTAATCTTTTGTTTGAAATTTCACCTGTGAAGGATTGTTGTTGCTTCACTATGTTTGGGAATATTGTAGTCTCCATTGCAATTGTTGCAACCATTCCCCACGCCTCTTTGGTGCTCAGACTTGTGCTATTTCCTCCGCTCTCTACCACTCTCTTCTTCTTTTGGAATGACACAAGTGTGTTTATCTAAGACTACACTAGCCGAGGCATTTTTAACACTGAAGATTTTACTCATTATGAGCTTTTCAGAGGTCATTCCCTTTGAAGCGTGTTTGCTCGCCACCACATTTTTAGTGTTATGGAATGGAATAAATGCATGGTAATATGTTAGCCAACTATTGATTACTTTACCTTGGGACTTGATCACCTATCTTTCTTCTTACCTACTATTGATGACTCTTGTCTTTTCAATCCAATTTGCTTGGATTTTTTCCTCATTTTTAAATTTTTTTTTTCTACTGCCAGTTGTTTCAGTTATTTCATCACCCTTTTTTCTCTGATTTCGGCTTCATCTCGGCTGCCATCCACGTGTGGATTTTTGACGCCCTTTTTTCCAGCTCATCTACCTTTTCATTTCCTTCCCTGTATATGTGATTGATTTGGAAGGCCTCAAATCTGCTTGCCAGTTGTTTGATGCTTTGCAACAAATGGTTGAGCTTCCAATTCGGAGTGTTGCCTCTACGAATGGTGTTAATTGTGATGAGAGAGTCTCCTTCCAAGTGTGCTTGCTTCACGCTCAAGTGTAGACCCAACTATAAGCCAATGGCAACTGCTCTAAATTCTACTCCATTGTTCATGCAAATTCCCAGTGAAGTAGATTTTTTTGCTAGAGTCTTGCCCTGAGCGTCTTTGGCAATGCAACCAACTCCTCCTGGTCCTAGGTTTACATGAGTAGCTCCATCAAAATTGATCTTGGTCCAACCTTCTTTCAGGACCTTCCCTGTTACCTCCACTCTTTTTGTCTTTGATGGTTGCAGTGATTTATTTCCACTAAGAAGTGGTGGCTTCAGTCCCACAAATCTTTTCATTAGGCTATCATCCCAGTTTGTAAAAAAATTCTACTTTCCTACTCTACACTGGGCGTCCTCATTGATTAGTTCTACTATGGCCCTTTCAATTTTGTCCCGGAGCCTGTATTTGTTCATCTCCTTTCCTTGGAAGATCCTTCTATTTCATTTCTTTCATATTTCCCAAATTACAATGGATGGATTTATTTTCCAAATGCCACCAAAAATTGATTTATTACCTCCTTGGGGCCACATTTTGAATCAGGCTACTAGCTTTGTTGGCATGGGGCATTGTAGATTTAATTTATCTCTAACTCTATTCTAGCAATCATTTGCATAAGGGCATGTTAGAAGAAGATGATCTACTGATTCTTCATTCTCTTTGCACATTGAGCATCTTCCTGACCCTTGAACACCAAAGTTGATTAGTCTATCCTCTGTGAGAATTCTTTTTGTATTGCCATCCATGCAAAAAATCCTACTTTGGGTAGACATTTTTCCCCCATATCAGCTTGCATGGCCAGTCTTGTCTTTCCATATCCATTTCTTTAATCTTGTATCCACACTTCACTTTGTAAGTGCCTGTAGAGGACCCACACCATCTGCTTATGTCTTTCTCCTTGGATGGGACAAAATGTCTACCTTTGAGAATTTATTTTAAAGCTTCTTTCTAGTCTTGTGCTGCGTTGAGAGTTTGGAGATCATTCCAACTGCAGCCTAAGGACCCCTGGTTGACAGTTATCTGGCCATAGTTAGCAACCTTGTTCCCCCATAGTCTTGTAATTTCTTCCTTGATTTCTTCCAGCCCCAAGGTGTTACTGATGGGGGGTTTCCCACCCCATGAATCATTCCAAAAAGATGCACTATTTCCATCTCTGATCTCCCAAGTTACATGCTTTGCTATAATGTCTCTGCATTCCAAAATGAAGTTCCACATTGTAGAACCTCTTGGTGGGTTTATTGTGGTGAGGATCCTAGTTGGGTCGCCCAAGTCTAGGTATTTTTTCCTCATGATTCTAACCCACTTTTGCTCACCTTTTGTGTGCAGGTCCCATACCAATTTGGCCCCCATGGCTTGATTCATTAATGCTAGTTGTTTGATCCTGACCCCACCGGCCTCTTTGAGTGTGTGCACCTTGTCCCAAGCTAGTAGAGGGAATTTGTTATGTTCCCCTATTCCACTCCAAAAGAGCTTCCTAAAAATCTAAGTCAAGGATTCTTCCATTTCCTTAGGAAGCTTTAGACATGATATTGAATACACCAGTATGGTTGACAATACTGATTTAACCATTAGTAGTCTTCCTGCTGAAGACAACCAGTTGCCTTTCCATGTTACCAATATGTTCTTACAGTTGTTTACCAAGTTCTCCCAATAACACTTTTTATTTATTCCTGCAAACAAGGGCATCGCCAAGAAGCATCCTGGTAGTGTTGCCAATTTCAGGTTCAAGATTTTGGCTAGGTCCCTTTGTAGACTTGGTTGAGTGTTGAGGAAGAAGACCTTTGACTTTCCCCAATTAATGCTCTGCCCTGATGCACTAAAGTAATCATCTAAAAAATTCTTGATCACCCTTGCTTCTCTTCGGGTAGACTCCCCCATCAGAACTGTGTTATCTCCAAATTGTAGGTGTGTTGCAAGTTCTATGTCATTTGCCACATGGAATCCCCCCCATTTTCCTTCCCTTATTAGCTTTTGAATCCCTCTCCCCAGTACCTGTACCATGATTATGAACAAGAAGGGGGAGAGGGGGTATGCTTGACTTAGCCCTCTTATGGAGGGATAGAATCTGTGGTCAGACCCATTCACTAGAACAGAAAATTTGGTTGTTGATATACAACTTCTCATCTAGTTAATCCAATTTTCTTTGAATCCAAATTTCCCCAACACCTCTAGGAGAAATTGTCTATTTACCATGTCATATGCTTTGATAATGTCCAATTTTAGCACCATGCAAGGCTCTTTATTTTTCCTAGCTGAGAGGATGGTTTCATGAGCAATGATTATACCTTCTGCTATTGAGCTTCCTGGAGCAAATTCACTATGTTCTTTTGATATGACCTCATTCAGGACTTCATTGAGTCTGTTTGCTATTATTTTGGTGACCACCTTGTACACTGTATTACACAAAGTAATTGGTTTGAAGTCACTCATCGTCTGTAGATCTTTTTTCTTGGGGATTAGGGATAGAAATGTGTGATTTACTGCCCCCAACATTATCATTTTCCTCCTTGATTCTTCCATTGCCACCCATAGATCTTTCCCCACTACATCCCAAATTTTTTGAAAGAAACCTATTGGGAATCCATCAAGAATTGGAGCCTTGTCTAGATTCATTTGGAAAACTGCTTCCTTGACCTCTTCTAAAGAAATCTTTTGAAATAACCACTTATTATTTTCTTCCTTTATAATTGTAGGGATTGAGCTTAGGAGACTTTCCCTTGTCTCTTTGTTTTCTTGGCTTTCCCTATTCAAAATGTCTTCAAAGAATATGATTGCCTCATTATTCACCTCCTCCATAGATTAGGTTTCTTCCCCATTGGCTTTCTTGATTTCTGCAATCTTGTTCCTACTCTGGTTAGAGATTATTGTTTTGTGGAAGTATTTGGCATTCCGATCTCCTTCTTTCTGCCATATCTCTCTTGATTTTTGTCTCCAGAAGCATTCTTCCCTCTTCGAAATTTCTACCAGTTCTTCTTTCAGTCTTTTCTCATTTTCAAAATCAACTACATCCATCCCTTTCTCTATTATATGTTCATTCAGGGATCTGATCTCTTGCTCTATCCTTTCTTTCTCCTAGAATATGTTCTTGAAATGGGACTTATTCCATTCTTTGAGTTTGTTTTTGATATATCCCAACTTTTTGTTAATCTTGAATAGTTATGATTTATCTCCAAACTTGATCTCATTCCACCAACCTTCAATTAGCTCCAACAAGTTTTCATCACTCAGCCACATATTTTCAAACTTGAATGGGCATCCTTTAGGCGGTTCATCCTACCCAAATGCCAGCAGGACAAGGAAATGATTCGACCCTGTGAGAGGTAGGATGTGAGCTTCCTAAGTGGTTGATGCAACTCACCAGTCTCCCCAAAGTAAGAATCTATCCAACCTTTCTGCTATGTTGGTGAAACCCTTCCTTCTGTTCGACCATGTGAAGGTTCCATTTTTGGTCTACAGATCCTTTAGCTGATTGCCATCTACAAATTCTTGGAAATCTCTTTGAATGGTTGTTGCTCTTCCCAAGCCTCCTTGTTTCTCCTCATTATTCAAGGTTGCATTGAAATCCCTAACTACTATCCCTTTCTCAGTTTTCTGATTTTCTAGTTCACTTGTTATTTTGTTCTACACCTACCCATTTTCCACTTTGGCTATTGGGTCGTATACATTGATAATGAAGAAGATTCCATGTTTCCTCAAACCCTTGAATTTTATCAATTCCCAATTATCTTCTTCTTTTTCCACTTCCCCATCTACTAATAAAGGATTCCATAATGGTCCCAGGCCACCAGACACTCCTATCGCCTCCTTGAATTGGCCTTTCCATTGTCTCCAGCTGCTCAATCTCCTCTTTCCTTCCTACTTATTCCATTTTGACTCCTAGATTGGTACTATGTCCGCTTTTGAGTGGTCAATTTGGTGCTTGACTATGCACCATTTTTTAGGGGCATTAATTCCCCTAACATTCCATGTTATGATCCTCATTCTATCCTAGGAAGGAGGACATTCTTCCCAGCAATCAATTTTTTTGTCCTGTGGCATTGCCTGCCATTAGCAACTTAGCTTTATTTGTTTTTCAACCCCTTTTGGATTTCTCTTTTATGTTTGGTTTATTTATCTTTTATTTGGTTTGCTTAAGCAACCTTTCTTTGAACAACTCTCCCTCCTTAGCCTCCTCCCAGATTTCTTCTTCTCCTTCTGAGAACTGGTCACTCTCCTCTCCTTTGGACTGTGAGAATTTTTCTTCTTCCTCCTAGAGTTCTTCATCTTTTTTGTTGTTCAGCATTTCCTTCCCAGTCTCTTCTCCTACCTCCAGGGATTCCTTCTCTACACTATTTATTTCCTTGGACAACTCCCTGAGTTGAACACTGATGTCCTTTTGGAATTCCTATGTATCACCCAAGAGAGCGTTAAGAGCTTCTTCTACCTAGGAGGACACCATCCCCAATTGTGTCTTCATTGGAAGGGATGTCTTACCAATAGTCTATTTTTCTGCTTCCCACTTCTTTCTCTCTAGATCTGACCCTCCATTCTTGGCTGAGTCTTCTGGGGGACAAGTTGCATCACCCTGGGATGTTTCATCCTCTGTTTCTTTCAGGTCCTTTCCACTTTCACTGGTCCCATTTCCCCTGTTTGAAGAGCCTTCCTAGAAAGCTTCTCTAAAAAGGCATTTTTTAGGCATTGTTCCTTCCCATATTTCTATCTCTTATTTCCAACTTCCATACTTTGTCAAAATTTCTAGGTTCTTGTAGATTCCAACTCCCTCGCCTATTTCTACTAGGATGCAAGCTTCTACACCATCTTTTCCATTTATGAAGTCCTCATCAACCCCTAGACACACTCCTAAGGCATCGCCTATTCTCACCATAGCCTCTATATTCTAGAATTCTAAGGGCAGGTCCACCAATTTGATCCAGGTAGGGATTTGATTTATTTTATAATTCCATGGGTCAAAGTTTGATCTCCAATTTAGATAGTGAAAACTATGGCCTTTCCAAAACAAGGGTTTTCCTTCTACTATTTCCAACTTTAATTGTTGATCTACACATTCTATAAGAAAGAAAGAATTTGGTAAGTGGTGGATGCTTACCTGATCCTTGAAGTTGTTTCACCACCAAGTTTTGATCTCCTTCATAGGGCATCTCGGTCCACTCCACTTGGAAAATAGAGCTTTGTCCATCAGTTTGGTCACTCTTGGTTCAATCGCTTCAGACGACATTTGATACAACTTGCTTCCTTGAGGTTGCAAATTGTCCCCCTCTCTCATTCCTTTTCCTTTGTTTTGGAATTTCCTCCTATTTGCTTTCCTTTTGAACATTTCTCCGTCTCTTTGATTCGTTCTTCTCCTGAATTCGAATTCTTCTCCTATTTGACTGCTCATTTTCCCTTTGTTCTCTGGTTTAGGGTTTCCCGGTCCTTTCACTTTCCAGAATTTGTTGGCGTGTTTATGACTGCCACTGCCCTTGTGATGCTAGTTGAAGTCTGATAGTTTTCCATGGCGTCAATTTTCCCATAACCACCCATGCCTTGAGCCTCACGTGCTCTAGCTTTCCATTTTCCCCTGCTACCCTACTGCATTCCATCCTTGCTTTGGAACCCTCCTTTTGCCTTCACCTTGAAATCTTCTTCCCTGGTTGTAATCTTGCTTTTCTAGAATTTTCATCTTGTGATAGTGTGGGTGGCACTTGTCCACCTAGGTTCCATTTTCAAACACCCATTGTGGGATTTGATCTATCTGCTAGTGTTTACCATCTTCATCCACCTTCTCTCTAGGGAAGCCATCCTCCACCATGTCTCCCCATCAACTCCTTTTTGCTTCTGCATTTTTTCACTCCCCTTCACCACCTTGTGCCATTTTTAATTTTCTTCTTGGTCCAGTATATTTTCAATCTATTAGAAAATATAATTACAATAATACATTTATAGATGTTACTCAAGATTTACTTGGACTCATTTTTTGAGACATAAATCTAAGTTTTATTTGAGTTTAAGGATTTTAAATCTTTGGTTGAGAAATAGTAAAATAGGAAGATAAAGGTGTAGAGAATTGATAATGGATATGAATATCTATAAGGAATTTGATGATTTATGTATACACATGTTGGCGTTTAAATTAGCACCTCTGGAATGTTGATTGTAAATGTTCAACTATTTCAAATGTTTTGCAACACTTCTTCATTATTTAAAGAGAAGTCCCTCTGTGCTGAAAGCAATGCGTAAGGAAGGGAATGGTAAACTGAGGTTCCTATATATTTTGTACTTTAGCAGTAGGACACAAGGGTCCACAAACACAATGCACCATAGCTAAGCTTTTTCTCTAGTTTATTCAAATCTTAACTACAACTATTCTATCTTTTAATCTATCCAATACCTTCAAGGTAAACAGAGCATGAGGGTAAAGGAGCAGGAATGGATTGGTTGGATCACCTGAATTTTCCGTCTCCTGAGAATATGGTTGAGGCTCTGAACTCTTGGATATATGTTAGGATAAGGTTGGTACAAGAAAACACTCTTTACGGTAAATTGGATCTGAGACCTACCAAGGAGGAGGAATCCCTATCCTGTAAGGAAAGCTTAGGTGCGGAACAAACTCTCCTAATGCCAAAACCTCAGGGAAGAATGCAGATATAACTTTAAATTTTGCAATTATAGTTCAATAAGATACACTTGAAAAGAATAACAGAAAAGAGAAATGAACACATACACAATTGGACACCAAAATTACGTGGGGAAACCTTTAAAGGATAAAAATCCACCACACCAAGAAAAGCCTGTTTGTATTACAGTAAATAAAATTACATACAAAGATCAGAATTAACTTTCTAATGTCAATTTACAGCAACAAAATTCACTCATCAATCTTGTACAGAATAGTAATCTTACAATGCTCTCATAAGCATCTTATGAATCCACTCAAATCAATCCATGTTTAGTCGAGCAACACTTTCATTATCTCACACTTCTCTCATCATCAACCATTGCAGAGTGTAACCCATTATCCTCACGGCCTATTCATTTTCCACAACAAAATAGTTGCAACTGTTCAACTTCCAATGGTTCACATTTTGTTTCTCTCATTGGCTCAGAACACACCACGTAGGACAAACGTTCATTCAAAAAATTTAACTAAATCGCATGTCGGTGAGACACCAGACCATGTCTCCCCGATGCCAAAATGCTTGAACACATAGCCATCGACAACCAAAGGTATTGACAACACCCTAAGAAGTCATACCGATAACAAAACAAGTCTCCCTAATATCACAAGAAAATCAACTATCCATCGAAAAGAGATCATACCGAATGCAAAACCATCGGCCAGACCAACTCTATCGGCAAGACTTCTCTCTGATGTCCATTGTAGAACTATCACCAAGACCATCTCTGTCACTAGGAATTCCAAGAAGCTCAACCATCGACAATATCCCACATTGATGCAAAATATTAGTAGTCATTAGTTTATAAATAAAAGCCCGAAGACTTTAGGTATCCACGAGTTAGTCCTCTTATTACCGACTTACTCGTACACCGCATTTGACCATCATACCAAACTGTTGGTCATTCCTTGTGGTCTCCACCATGACACACATTCATTGCTTGTGCATTTCTGGAGAATCAAGCTAGGAATCTATAATATTCTCAACAAGTCTCCCAGAATTCCAAGTGGTCCCCACATCCGTCGACTTGTCGCTCAATCAGAGAAAACACAAACTTACAACTTCCACAGTAGGTTAGGAAAATCCCAAACATCACGACATTGAAGGAGATCGACTAGTCGAGAAGTTAAGAAAATTTTGAACTGTGCGACAAGGTTCCAAGGTTCAGGATTTGGGCGATAGGTTGATAAAGAAGACCAACAAAGGGTAAATCCGCCAAGTCTTTAACAAAGATACAAGCCAGCAAGTTGAGGTACAATTTCCAACAATCTCCCACTTGACTAAGACTTACTGTTTTCCTTCAAACTCGAAGTTAATGAAGGTCATGGGCTCCAAGGCCTATCAAACTAGCACACCACCTATACTTGTTTGTGCTCACTAGTTTCGTAAATGCATCTGCAACATTTTCCAGAGTATCCACTTTTTCTAAAGAGACCTTTCCATCCTCCACCATATCTCGTACAAAATGATATTACACATCAATATGTTTTGTCCTAGCATGGAAAGTAGGATTTTTTGCCAAAAAAATAGCACTCTAACTATCACAGTAAATTTTAATTGGCCCTGCATCAAACCCAATGTTAGAACAGAAATGTTTTAACCAGATTGCTTCTTTACAGGCATGTGTTGCTACCATGTATTCTGCCTCTGTAGTGGACAAAGCAACTACAACCTGCTGCTTACTCATCCAACTAATTTCACCACCATTCACCATGAAAATATATCCACTGGTGCATCTTCTGCTGTTAATGTCCCCTGCCCAATCAAAATCCACATAGCCTCGAATGCTGAGAATCCTTTGTGATTCAACCAAATTTCCATGGTAACACAAAGCATATTCTGAAGTGCCTTTCAAATATCTAAACACTCTCTTCACAACATCCTAATGTGTCCTTCCAAGATTTTTCATAAAATGACTAAGTACTCCCACTGCTTGAGCAATGTCTGGCCTTGTACAAACCATTGCATACATTAAATTTCCAACTACACTAGCATAAGGCACTCTGGTCATATCCTCCATCTCAGTAGGATATTTTGGACAGTCTTCAACAAATGATTCGTTCCCTGCAAAATTGGAACAACTAGTTGTTTGTACCCAGTCATACAAAATCTCTCCAAAACACTATTAATATACTTACTCTGACTGAGCCAAAGTTTTCTACTCTCCCTGTCCCTGGTTATTTCCATTCCCAGAATATACCTAGCTGCACCAAGATCTTTCATTTCAAACTTTGCAAACAACTTAGATTTTAGATCAGAAATCATTAACTTACTATTGCCTATGAACAACATATCATCAGCATAGAGAGCAATAATAAGAACACGATCATTTTTAGCTTTATAGTACACACAATGATTAGATTTCAATCTTACAAATCCCAATTACAAAAAAAAAGTGTCAAACTTCTGGTACCACATTCTAGGAGATTGTTTTAATCCAAACAGAGATTTTTTGAGCTTGCAAACCACATTTTCTTTACCTTTTTCCACAAAGTGCTCAGGTTGGGATGTATAAATCTCTTCTTCAAGGTCAACATGAAGAAATGTTGTCTTCACATCCATCTATTCAACCTCTAAGTCATACGCTGCTACAAGTGACAAAAGAAATCTGATGGACGCCAGCTTAGCTACAGGAGAAAAAATTTCTCCATAATCAATTCCCTCTACCTAGGAATACCCATTCGCAACCAACCTCGCCTTATACTTTTCCACACTGCCATCCAGACCTATTTTCTTTTTAAATACCCATTTCCAGCCAATAGCTTTTCCGCCTTCAGGCAAGGGCACCAAACTCCAAGTATCATTCTTTTCTAATGATGTCATTTCTTCATTCATGGCTTCCAACCAAGATTTTGAATCAGACATTCTAAATGCCTCTTTCACAGTCCTAGGCTCATTAGTGCTAGAAATTAAAGCATAGGCACAAGTAGAATTTAACAAAGAAAACCCATACCTATCAGGTTGCTTTCTTTCACGTGTTGGCCTCCTCACAGGCTGAGGCTGAGGTTGTTCTTCTTCTTCAGAACTCTCAGAACTACTTGAGCTCTCCTCAGTTTTAGGTACATTTTGAATTTTTAATTCCTCTTTATTTGGTATCAAAGGAATTTCAACTACAACCTTTTTATTTTATGATTTTGTCTCTGACTGCAGATCTAAAGTAGAAGGCTTCAGCTCACAAAAAATAACACTTTTGTTGTATAGAACCTTCTTCATATCAGGGTTTCAAAGCTTGTATCCTTTTATGCTAGCACTATAACCAATAAAAATATATTTAATAGCCTTTTTTTCCAATTTAAACCTTTTTTCATTCAACACATATGCATATGCCTCATAGCCAAAGACACGAATGTGTCTCAGAGAGGGCTTCTCTCCAGACCATGCTTCCAAATGTGTTTTCTTAACAAGAGCGGAATTAGGAGAATGGTTTATTAAGTAACATGTTGTTGCAACTGCCTCAGCCTAGAACTTCTCCTCCATGCCAGCACCACTTAGCATACTTCGTGCTCTATCCATTTCTGTCATGTTGAACCTTTTAGCAACTCCATTTTGTTGCGGAGTGTAGGGTGTAGTTTTATGTCTTTTAATCCCATGATCTTTACAGTACCTTTCAAACTCATTAGAACAAAACTCACCGCCATTATCAGTCCTTAAACATTTTATTTTTCTTCCATTCTGATTTTCCACAAGGTTTTTAAATTCCTTAAAATGACTGAACGCTTCTAATTTACTTTTCAAAAAATAAACAAATGCCCTTCTTGAATAATCATCAATGAATGATACATAATATCTTGATTTAGACAAAGAAGGAACATTTACTGGACCAAAAACATCAAAATGTATATAATCAAATAAACCAGAAGATTTGTGAGGACTGGAGTAAAATGAAACACGGTGTTGTTTACCATATATACAATGTTCACAAAACTTGAATTCGAGGTTACAGTCATCAAGCCCTTCAACCAGGTTTTTATTTTTCAAGGTGTTTAAACCTTTTTCTCCAATGTATCCCAGCCTATGATGCCAGAGCATAGTATTTTCTACTGGAAGTTTAACTTCCATAGAGTTTGCACTATCAAGAACTTTTTCCTTCTTTTCTCTGTGAGTAGCTTTCAGTGACTTTGCAGAGACACTATTGCATTGCACAACAAATGCATCCAACTTATACAAGGTACCAATACAAGCACCCCTAGCGAGCACCATTAAGCCTCTAGTCATTTTGCAATCATTTCCAGAGAATGTGACTTGTACTCCAACATTGTTCAACTTACTAACAGATAGTAAATTTTGAGTCAGACCTGGTATATGCATTACATCATTGATTCCCTTCACTCTTCCATCAGGGAACTGAATTCTGACTCTTCCACGACCAACTATTTCTAGAGATGAATCGCTTGACAAATACACCCTTCCACCATCGTATTTTTCATACTTGGTGAACCAATCTCCATAAGATGTCATGTTGAAAGATGCTCCAGAATCAATCAGCCATACATCATCTGATGCCTGTGTAGCCAAGGCTGCAATGAAAGCGTCTGCATCACTTTGAGAAGAATCATTGTCAGAATTCTTCTTCTTCTTCTTCTTCTTCTTTTTTCTCCTCTTTGCAATCCTTTCAAACATGACCAGGTTGCCCACAATTCCAGCACTTCACCTTAGACTTCTTTCCAGGAGACGCTGATCTCCCTACTAATTTCGATTTAGACTTCTTGTCCTTATTTTTGCCTTTTTCTGTTGATATGCCTCTAACAACAAGAGCCTCCTTTGCCATCTCAGAAGATTTTCTTCTCATCTCTTATGATAACAAAGAAGCAAAAACATCTTGCATCTTAAAAGTGGATTTCGTACTCCCAATAGCCATCACCAAGTGATATCAAGAATCTGGCAAAGAACATAACAATAGCATACAACGATCTTCTTCATCAATATTCACACCCACAGATGCTAACTGAGCAATCAACATGTTGAAAGCATTCAAATGATCAACAACAAATGCTCCTTCCTGCATTTTCAAAGAGTACAACTTCTTTCTCAAGAACAACTTATTCACCAAGGACTTGCCCTGATAAATAGCTCCTAGTCTTTTCCACAGAGAAGATGCAGTCTTTTCTTCATGAACATTTAGAAGAACAAAGTATGCTAAACAGAGCCTTATCAGCCCCTTTGATTTTTAATTTGCAAGGTCCCAATCCTCTTACTTCATTCCTGTAGGTTTCGTTCTAGACACAACAAGCCAAAGATCACAATCAACTAACATATCTTCCATTTTAAGTTTCCACAAGTCAAAATTGTTGCCATTGAATTTCTCAATTTCAATCTTTCCTGACATGCTTGTCATCTTAATCTATAATTTGAATTAACAGACTTCTACAAGACTCCCACTGAATAGAATTGACACAAAAAAACCCAATGTACCCACAAGGATAACACAACTGGCCAGGCTCTGATACCACTTGTAAGGAAAGCTTAGGTGTGAAACAAACTCTCCTAACACCAAAACCTCAAGGAAGAATACAGATATGAATTTAAATTTTGCAATTATAGTTCAATAAGATACACTTGAAAAGAATAAAAAAAAAAGATAAATGAACACATACACAATTGGACACCAGAATTACGTGGGAAAACCCTTACGGGAGAAAAACCCACCACACCAAGAAAAGCCTCTTTGTATTACAGTAAATAAAATTACATGTAGAGATCAGACTTAACTTTCTGATGTTAATTTACAGCAACAACATTCACTGATCAATCTTGTATAGAATAGTAAACTTACAATGCTCTCATAAGCATCCTATAAATCCACTTAGATCAATTTCGTGTTTAGTCGAGCAACACTTTCGTTATCTCACACTTCTCTCATCATCAACCATTGCAGAGTGTAACCCATTCTCCTCATGCCCTGTTCGTTTTCCACAATAGAATAGTCGCAATTGTTCAACTTCCAATGGTTCACATTTTGCTTCTCTCATTAGCTCAAAACACACCACGTAGGACAGACGTTTGGTCAAAAAGTTTAACTGAATCGCATGTCGGTGAGACACCAGATTGTGTCTCCCCGATGCCAAAATGCCCGAACACATAGCTATCGGAAAGACCAAAGGTATCGGCAACACCCTAAGAAGTCATATCGATAACAAAACAAGTCTCCCTGATATCACAAGAAAACCAAATGTCCATTGGCAAGAGATCATACCGAATGCAAAACCATCAGCCATACCAACTCTATCAGCAAGACTTCTCTCTAATGTCCATTGCAGAACTATCAACAAGACCATCGCTGTCGCTAGGACTTCCAAGAAGATCAACCATCGACAATATCCCACATTGATGTGGAATATTAGTAGTCATTAGTTTATAAATAAAATCCCTACGAGTTTAGGTATCCACGAGTTAGTCCTTTTATTTCCAACTTACTCGTACACCGCATTTGACCATTGCACTGAAATGTTAGTCATTCCTTGTGGTCTCCACCATGACACGTGTTCACTGCTTGTGCATTTCAGAAGAATAGAGCTGAGAATCTACAATATTCTCAACAAGTCTCTTAGAATTCCAAGTGGTCCCCACATCCATCAGCTTGTCGCTCAATCAGAGAAAACACAAACTTACAACTTCCACAATAGGTTAGGAAAATCCCGAACACCGTGACATTGAAGGAGATCGACCAGTCGAAAAGTTAAGAAACTTTTGAATTGTGCGACAAGGTTCAGGATTTGGGCAATAGGCTAATAAAGAATACCAACAAAGGGTAAATCTGCCAAGTCTTTAACAAAGATACAAGCCAGCAAGTTGAGGCACAATTTCCAACATATCTGAGGTATGGGCTAAGAAACGGTTTACAAGAAACAACAAATTAATGATGTCTTGGCCAAAAAAATTGCTGAGGAGGAACCCCTATCTGAAGTATAGATTGAAGAACAATAAATTAAACAACAACAAATGATAACTATCAATGAAAAATATCCAAGGAGGAGGAACCCCTATCCGAGGAGGGAAATGAAACAACAAGCTATTTGATACAAGACATGGAAATAACTCAAATAGGTAGATCAAAATGCAAGCACCTTCTAATATTATTCTTCAAGCTTCATCAATGAATTACAAAGGTTGGGATAGAAAAGGCATGAAATCATGCACAATTACAATCAACCAACAAACTCTCATCCAAGAGTGAATAAATATTCGCTTTCAAAGTTGTTGGCAACCATGGCGCAAAAATTTTGCATAGCAAGTAGAAGTTAGACAAATAATGAGCCCAAGGCTCTTATTTATAGAACTCAAAGGAGTGGGAAACCACAAAATCTCCTTGAGTTAACAACGAGTTCTTGCCAATCAATTAGCAAGATTTATTCGTAAAAAGGGGGAACAAGTAGTTAACTAGAAGACTACTTCAGTTAACTGAAAGTAAACAAAGAGTCAACTAGAAACTACTTCAGTTGACTGAAAGTAAACTAAAGGTGAAATTTAATGTAAGTATCCCCCCAAAATAGACATCCACATTTAGTGGACATCTAAAATCCACAAATCATGGAAGCCAATTAGACATCCTTAATTAGTGGGATCTGACAATGCATGATTTAAGGGATATGGAGTTAACTTGGAAAGAGGCATCAAGTTAACTCCAATTACATTTAATGTCATCTTGAGTTGACTTGGAAAGAAGCATCAAGTCAAACTCAAGTATCATCAATGCCACTTGGAGGGTGTAGGACATCCTTCTTTGGTGCCTTTATAGCTCACCATTAATAAACAATGTCTCTATCCATTTGTTGAATTCATCAGCCTCTACAAAGTTAATGCTCTGTAGAATGATGGTGTGTTGATTTTCAAAGTCTATACACTGAGATGTTTCCTCTTTGAACTTGGTTGATAAAGCTTCCACTTTAGCCAGCTTGCAACCATCTAGATTATCAAGAAAGGTACTGCGGATGACGTCTCTGAATTAATTTTGTACAGTGACCATCTCGATGTATTCTCCTCCCTCATGTTGATATTCCATGCAAGGGAAAGATATTACCAACATTCTTGTGAAGTTGATAATAGTGCAGACCACCTGTTTGTAGTCAATCAACTCTACTAAATGGGCGTCATAGGATTTCACCTTGTACACCAACTGTTCTTTCCAAGCAAAGAGATGTTGCTTGTTTTCCTCGAAGCAGACTAATTGATATGCCAATTGCAAGTCTGCAATTGTGCTCTCGTCTTCTAGCCTCTTCTCTACAATTCTTTGTTCTGATTGTTGGATCTCTGCATGAAGTCCATGTGCTCTATCTCATAACTGGTATAGGTTTTCCAGTATATATCTACCCTTGAGAACAAACTCTTCCACTTGATCTCTCAAGTGTTTGTCGTATGTTATCAATTGTTGATGATTTTGTTTTGCGGGGAGATCTAGCAATCTTGCTGGTAAGGCTATGACGTTCGTGGTGCCATGCATCAAGCTGGAAATGTATAACCTCAATTTCTAATTTTTAGCCTTAAGGATGCTTTTTCTTTTCCATCCTTGGCCATTCCTTCTTGTGCGCTCACTGAAGGTATTATGAGAAGATCTGCCTCCACTTGTCGTGTAGTCTTCCTGAGGTTAAGTTTAGACAATGTATAGTCTTCTACTTGTACCTCGTGTATGCTTTTATCTACTGGTGGGGCAGCAGTCTCTATGATAATTTCACACTCTACATTCCTCTCTATGTGAACTTGCTTCTTCAACTTCTTCGCCGGCATGTCTTGTGGGAAGTGGTCGAATTCAGTGAAGTCAAGTTCATAGG
This sequence comes from Sequoia sempervirens, assembly GCA_007258455.2. Lineage (NCBI taxonomy): Eukaryota > Viridiplantae > Streptophyta > Pinopsida > Cupressales > Cupressaceae > Sequoia > Sequoia sempervirens. The sequence goes on along the minus strand of VDFB02007871.1, from coordinate 15,621 downwards.
AGGGTTTTTCCCTCTTTCTTCTTAAGAAGCCTTCAAGCCAAATAGAATCTCGGCAACTTCACTAGGAGGAATATGAGGCCCTTGAATGCCCGATGTGTAAGACTGTGCTGGAGTAATGTCTCTTAGTGGCGAATCCAAGTCAATGAGGACTTGTGACTACTATGATGGTGGTGATATTGGCGGCTCTGTTTCCATAACAGGCACTGTTTCTATTGTTGCTTCTTCTGCTACTGGTTCTGCTACTGGCTCTTCAGTAACTATTGTTGTTGGCTCCTCAGCAACAACTTCTAACTGTTCAAGGGTAGCAGTTTCTATTCCTTGCTCTGGGGCAGCAATACCCATGATTATTTCAGGACTGTGTGTGGCTTTCTCCATAGGTGTCCTATGTGTTCTGGGCTTTGTAGGCTTCAACATCCTCATCCCTTGGGGAGGATTGCACCATTGCTTCTGCCTAGGCTTCTTTCTTGAAGTGTAAGGTGGTGTAGACTGAACCTGTGGCGGCTCTATTATGTGAGGTATCACCTTCCTTAATTTCTTGCCGTCGAGATAGATTTGGCTATTTCTAACCACTCTACTCGTTCTTTCCTCTATAGATGTGTTTTCCTTGGCATACCAGTCCACTCTTGGGATCGGTTGGGAGTCAACTAAATTTGCAAAGAATGGGGGATAATGACTTCCCCTTCATCGTCGGATAAGCCCTCAATGTCTGCTAACATAAAATCAACAATTTGTGGGAGCTTGAACCTGTTGTAGTTCCTTCTTCGCACTTCATACTCGTCTTGACAATTTACCCAATAATCTTCCATAAAAGAGTTACGTGATGAGTGTTGCTCGAGATGGGCTACATAGAGCCCTCTGGGATCATAGGACCTTCTCTCAATGAGGTACTTGAGATTAAGCATCACCATTTCCTGACTCATTATCTTAGCATCTTTCATGAACCTGCATCTATAGAGTCCCATTGTAATGAGAAAGTTTACAGTTGTCTTCTTCTTCAAGTGCAAGTAGACGTGGACTTTGGACAACTGTCTCAGGAATTCCATGAAGACTACCCTATCTGAAGGGTATCTTAGTAGCATGTCGGGGTGACCAATGTAGCCATACATGCGTATGCAAGAGAACGTAGGGAATTGGATGAACCAATTCGCTCAATTTGCCATTGCCTCTCTAGCTGTCTATGAAATACGCACGTGCATCTCATGGTCTAGATCACGTATGGTGTGCATAATGAAGTGATCACTCATTCTTTTGAAGTGTTGCTCCGCTTGAGTAAACTCAAGATGTGTAAAATGCTCATGAACCTTCTGCACACCTAAGGTTCCCACATTGTTCAATATCCTAAAATCACCTTGGAAGGCAATCAGGTATACCAGGTAAGAGCACATGTGGAACCTATGAGCTTCCAGATACCCGGTGATTTGTTGGTGGAGTGTGTCACTAATCAGAGTGGCCCAGTCATAATGTTCCCTTCTGCTAATGATTTTCACAATGACATAATACATCCATGACTAGAATTGATTGCCATCTTCTCCAGTGATTCTATTGAGTAGAGTGATTAACACTGCAAACTCATCTTTACATTCTCCTCATCCCACCAACTTAGGCAAGCTAGCCTTTGTCACTTTTAGCCATTTTTCAGCTATTATCCTTTGACATTTGTCTTTGGCTGTCTCGAATGCCTTCTCACATTCCATCACTGATATGACTTTGTTGTTAGGACATGATGGAATATCAAAGCACTTTTCAATATCCTGAGGCTTTAGACTGCAAACAATTATCCCATCCACTGCTTTTATTTCTCTAGTGGTAGGATTGTAATGCTTGACACAAGCGATTACAAGCTCCATGCTCTGTAATGTGATGGGGATGGATGCAACCAGTAGCAACCCAGATTCTTCAATATTTTGTAATGTGATATGATTCATGCCCTCCAGCTGCTCCAGATCAACCATTGGGTTTACCTGATGTAAGTTTGTGTCAACTATTTTCAAGTAATCATGAAATAGGGTTGTCTTGGTCCTATATTGTACCTAAGAGTACTGCATCTTGAAAAACTTAAATATTGATTGTAAACTTGACCTTGTTCTAATAATTTTTAGAAACCCCTAAAAATAGCGCCCTCTCAAGAAGTATTTTTCTGGAAAAAGTATGGCACATGGGTTTTGTTCGTGCTTCAATGCTGAACAAGCCTAGTTCCTCATAATTTTGATTCTAAAACTTTTTGGGAAAAACTGCCAAAAATAGGGGCAACAAGTTTGTTGATTCTAGAAAATCTGACGAGATGGGTTTCACTAGAAAACTATGTTGAATGTACCAAGTTGATTAGATTTGATGTAGCCTATTTCTTTTTTGTAATATGCAATAAAACCTAAGACAAGAAGAGAGGAAGTAGATAGAAGATGGATTGGAAGTTTTTATCTGACTCCTCAAGAAAATCTGTCTCTAAATCCAACCTCAGATTAGCAATCTTCTTCTGCTTCAAATCTATAAGAAATATTGAAGAACGGATGAAAACCTTGTAAAGATCTGTAAATGGTGTCCTTGAGAGCTTATGGTTGTTCTTGATCATCAACCTGTAACGAAATATGTCTATACCTTGATTATATAGACTCAAGCCTTAGATCCACAAGTTTGGGAACTTAACTCACAATCAAAAAGTTGTTTTTGGCTTGATCTGAAGTTCAAAAAGGTGATTTCCATTGATCGCAGAGTGAGTTGGCCAAGTTTATCTCAAAATATCTTGACTTTAGTCAACAACTTGGAATTTGACTTCTTCTAGGCGTCCCTTTTGAGTTTTGCAATTTTTTTTATTATTTTCTCTCTTGAATGACCTCAATTTGATCCTGAATCTAGCTTGATCTGTTGATCCTGAGCTGTTGCTGGCACATTCACTGTTGAGATGGATCCAACCTGAAGAGAAGTACCAGGGAGACATGATGACAAAAAACTGAGTTTAAAGCTTCAAAAGAAAGGGCACCTTTTCCAAGAAAGGGTAGTTTTTCTTTTTCCTTGGTGAATTTTCAATCTTCATTCTTCAGCCTTTTGAATTGACATCTCGTGCTTTGATTTGGATTTCTCATTGATCGGAGAATCATATGATCTTGTTTGATATCTCGTCAGGTAGCCAGCTTCATTTTGCCAAAGATGACTAGAGTTGGAAAAATCAGAAGTCATTTTAGGGTCCCTTTATTCAAGGGCGCCCCTCATTGAAAAGGGCACTTTTTCCCTTCAACTAGTTATCTTTATCTGAAATGTGCTCTGGTTTGATCCTGATTATTTGTTGATTGTGTCGTTAGATGCTTGTGCTCGTAGTTGCATTGTTGAGATCTACCTAGGCTGAGAAGATTGTCCTGGGAGGCCTTTGGTCATCTGTCAGCATCTATAGGTCCAGAAAGAAGGGCACCTTTCTTTCGAAAAGGCTCTTTTTTCTTTGATCTTCACTTTCAACAGTCATTTCTTGATACTTCGTCAATTGCTTCTTTTTGCTTCGTCAGCAACTGCTTATGATCAACTCATCAGATGATCTAGTTGTTTGTTTCATTGTTGAGCTAGCAAGAAAATGTTGAGGATGACTTCCTTGGATGATTCAATAGACTTCATTTGACCTTTAAAGATCATGGGTGTCCCTACTTGAAAAAGGCTCTTTTTAGCATTGTGAACTGATCTCTCCTTCGTAACATTTCCAAAGTTAGTCAAATTTTGACCTTTTTGTGTTTTAGGAATCTCCTTATCAAACAACATATTTTTAGATCTTTTTCACCATGGTTGCATCATTGAAGCTTAGCTTTCAGCACCTGGTACTGGCCAATCTGCCATTAATGGCTGTAGTGCTCCTAACTTTGTTTCTAAAAAATAGAAATAGACCCACCAGAGTAAAATGTGTCTTTTGATGATTCTAACTTGACAATGTGATTGTAAAGCCTTTTCATCCTATTAAAATCATTTTCAATCATTCCTGGGAAGGTCCTATTTTCAGGGGTTTGCTTGAAAATAGGGGCGTAAAACCCTAATTTTCAAATTTTTAGAATTTTGCACGTGTTCCTTGACAGAAACCGACAAATACCCTATGTTTGGTTTGACCTAAAACAAAATTTTGATGACGTTTTAACAATATTTAGCTCAATTTATATAGAATGCCAAAAATTTATTCTGGGTACAACAACACACAAGTATTATGTAATAGAAAATAACCTATTAAATTCCAGAGCAAAATGAGGTTATAACATGGATGAACCATACATTAATGGATAGATCCAAAAGTATTTTAAGTGGTGCATAGTTGGATTATTATTTTTGGGGTAAGGTTGTGATAATTTCTTTCTACTTAGTAAATAGATATCCTTTTTTAGCCCTAGTTGATAAGACACCATATGAGGCGTGGCTAGGTAAGAGACCCTCTATTTCACATATATCTCAAGTTTTGTTGTGTTTATTTTTTTCATTTTTCAAAAGATACAAAAATATAAGTTTGATTCCAAGGATATGAAGTGCATATTCATTGGATACGGTGAGAACATTAATTGTTATATACTTTGGAATACTCTAACCTTGAAATTTTTTTATTCTATGGATGTTATTTTTAGGGAACTTGGTGTATACTTCCAATCCAATGGAACCAAATAAAAGAGGAAGAGAGCACAATTTGAGGAAAACGTTGAGAAACAAGAATACATCTATCCACCCCTTATCAAAATACAAACTTCACTTCACCAAACTTGTAAAAAATTTGAACACACCAACACTTTGGTCTTAGACATCTATCAACCCAAACCCTAACTTAACTAATTTGTATGTGAAATGAATCCTTTTCCATGCACTTAGTTAATTTAGTTATCACTTTTCCAGACTAGTTTATTTTGAAGGTCACAAGTCTACCTTAAATATTCACAAGTTCATTAAACATCTATCCAAACATCAAACAATCAAACTTGAGTCAAAACTGTTGTCCCAAAATGTTTGCAAAGATCACTACCCACATCATTCATCCTTTTCATTTCCCATTCTCATCATTTCTCCAAAATGACTTAGAGAGTCCCTTTTACCAAGATTTGAGTTTACTAGATAGTTTAAACATTACAAATCTCAACACAACTCTCCCATAGGTGACCCATAATTTATGGTAAAGACAAGATCACAACACAAGAGAATCATGGAAAAAACCAAAGTCACATTCACCTCAAGTGATCCAAACCCACAAGAATTTTATCCAAGGAGTCATTCTACCCCCTCACAACAACCATAAGATCCATTGGGACCATATGAGGTAGAAGATGTCACAAAAAAAACATTTGGACTTACTAAGGAAGAAATTATGGAGTACAAACAAGAACATCAAGCCTTAGAGAAAGTGGCTTCAATTCCCCCATCTTTTGTCACACAAACCTTGGCACAAGGCTTAATTCCATCTACGATTCAACCAACTCCATCCCTTGTTCCAAGTCAATCCCAAACATCTAGTCTTGCAACTAGGCTAGGAACCAACCTTGGTCTCACTTCATGTCTAGGAACAAACACAACTTTGGGTATTCAAAACACGTCCATTCCATTAACCACCAACCTTCCCCAAAACACAAGTTGGACACCAATATTTGGAAAACCACTTACATTCCATGACACCACAACGACCTTGACATTTGAGCACAACCATCTTCTTCCATCACCATAAATACCCCAAGTGCGCCTAATGTTACACAAGGTAATGCAGACCAAGTGCCTCAAATAGGACAACAAGGGAAAGTTAACACCCTCATGCAAGGGAAACCCTTAATAGGCGGTTCCAACAACCCCATAGACACATCAAAACAAGTGGTTACCCAAGCTACTCAAGTCAATCCACCATCCACATCAAACCCATATATCATCAATCCAAATTAAAACAACCCTTTGATCACAAACCCCATCAACCAAGGTAATACCTTGGTCCCATCTCAAAAACAACAAGGGAAACCTCAACACATAGGTCAAGAGAACCATTTCAATCAATTAACTCAAGGTCCTAATGTGACATTGACATCGCAATACCAAATGGCGCCATCATCATCCTTACCATTGGTCCCCCAAATCATGCAAAATTAAATGGGGTCCCAAATCTACATTCCTCCATCCCAATCCACCATTTTACAAGGAATGTTAAACCAAGGCAACCCCCAACCTCTCGTCATCAACCCACAACCCACTCAAACCATAAACAACCAAAACCCATTGCAAATATCCCAACAAAAAAATGCTTCTATATTGCAAGCATATGCTCTAGCTTTACAACAAGCACACCAAGATTATCAACAAGTGTTGCAAGCACAACAAGCTCAAGATGAAGCTTTGCAACAACAACAAGCCTATCAACAAGCCTTGAAACAATAAAAAACTCATGCTCTAGCTTTTCAACAAGCACAAGATGCCTACTAACAAGCAATACAACAACAAGCAGCTCAATAACAAGCCTTAGTCGCACAACAACAACAACAACAACAACAACAACAACAACAACAACAAGCTCAACAAGCATCCCTAGCAACACAATAACAACAACAAACCCAACAAGCAGCCCTAGCAGCACAACGACAATAGCAAGCCCAACAAGAAGCCCTAGCAACACAACACCAACAACAATCCCAACAAGCAGTCTTAGCAGCATAACAAAAACAAGTAGCCTTAGCAACACAACAACAATAGCAATCCCAACAACAAACCCTAATGAACCAACAACAAAAAGCACACCAAGCAGTCTTAGCAGCACAACAAGTAGCCCTAGTGGCCCACCAACATCAACAAGCTCAACAGTATGCCCAACAACAACAATTGCTTGCACAACAACAACAATAGCGTTTGTACTATAACCCTTAGCAAAACTTCACCAATACGAACATGTTAGGAACATATATGCCTCCACCACAATCGCCTTCACAATATCCTACACCACCATACACACCATACAACACCTCATCATATCAAAATACCATGTACAATCCATCTGCCATCCCACAATACACAACATATGTTCCTCCACCAAACCCACAAGATGATGTAATCTCGTAACTTAAGGCATTAACACAAGAAATGCAGGATATCCGGATGGGCAAGATGAAGAAGCCCCACACACAACAAAACTTATGCCCTTATCCATTTGATAAAAACATCACCATGTTACCTTTCCCTCTTAGTTTTGAGGTCCCTAAATTTGATAAATACAAAGGGAGGGGAAATATTATAGATCACACCAAATAATTCAACATCATGTGTATGGAGGTTGCCTACAATGATTCCTACTTGATGCACCTCTTTCCACAAAGTTTGACAGGCCCAACCATCGATTGGTTCTCATAGTTACCTCCAGGTAATTAAACATTCTAATAAATCAATGATAGATTCATAGATCAATTCTCCTTCAATCTTGACATGGATGTAAGCTTAGAAGAGTTATACACACTCAATTAAAACAAAGGAGAATCCTTTGCTAAGTTCTTACAAAGGTGGAGGAAAAGAGGTAGTAAAAGCAAGTGGACCATTCTCGACGAACAAGTGGGGTTATTATAGAAAATGTTGATCCAAATCTATCCTTCCACTTGAAGATGCAATGTATAACCACTTATGATGAACTTGTCCCTAGGGCCCTCAACATCAAGAGAGCCCTAATCTCACGGGGAACCACACAAGTGTATAGAGACAACCATCCATACACTAGTTCTAATGACAAATCCTACTTTTGGGGCAAGAACAATAATGTTACTAGTGATGGTGTTGTTGATGGAAGAGTGGTCTTAACTGCTCCCAAGCAAGCAAATACCCAAAACATGAATATGCAACAACCATCCATGTCATTGTCAAACAATCAAACAACAATCAATGTTGCAAACACTCAACATGGACCACAAAGAACAAACGGTGCTCCCAAGCGACAATTCACTCCCTTGGGGGAACCTATGGAGGATGTGCTGAAGTAGTTGATACAATCTAACCTTATCACACTCCCAAATTTCTCAAACTAACAAGAGCCACAAGTCAAACCTCGTAGCTATAGGTACTATCATTTTTGTGAATTTCACTGATACAAAGGTCATAACATACAAAAATTTTTTAGACTCAAACATCTAATAGAAGATCTTATTGAATAAGGAGACATTTATGTTGATCAAAAATCTTGGAATGAAAATCTGAAAATTTACAAAAACCCTATGCCTGATCATACAAAAGAAAAAGATTCAGGAAAGGTATCAACCTCAAAAAATGTAAACCATACCCATGATACCATAGTGGGACATATTTATTTATCACAACATGAGGAATCAGATACACATCAAGATACTGTTTTAAAACAAAGTTCAAACCCATGAACAATGTTTAGCAATATTTCATACCGTAATGACATCAAGTGGGTATCAGATTGTGATATCTCTCCCAGATGTGAATTCATGATTGGGCATGTTGAAGAAGTTCCAAAAGAGCAATAAATATCCCTTATTACACCCATACCCATTGACTATTGTGAAATTTTCTTTACCAATGATATATCATCCACGCAAGGATCATGTCAAAAAGAGGCTCGATGATAACAAAAGTTACTCCAAATCAAGTAAGGATCAAGAACCCCTATCCCTAGAGTTTCACCAAGAGCTAAGGGACATCTTCCAAACCATTTTAAACTCTGAAGATGTCCCCAATATCACCCCTGAGATGTTTCTTTCTGACAGACCTATAGATGTTCTTCATCCAAAACAAGATTCTCCCACTCTTGATATTCCCACACAAGAGCAAGTAGAAATTGAGATTCTTGATTCTTACAGTGATTATGTATCATTGAAATCTTTTGAATCGGCACCAATATCTTTTGAAGCAGTATCAATAGATAACAGTGCCATTTAATCAGAGCAAATAGTTCATATTCCTGATCAATGGGAACCCATAGCAATATCATGTGTTCATGACAAGTCATCTTCAATGGATATGGATCAAAGGATACATTATTAGGGCAAGGATTAGGTATTTTAAATACCTTCACAATGTCGGGGGCAATCTTGTCTACAACAAACATCAACATATGGGGCACACAGAATCCTTATGATGAAAATATAGTCAATGCTACAACTAGTTGTATCATGAGTTGGCATTCACCCATCATCCCATACTCAAATGGGGACCAATGTAAAAAGAAAGATTCCTATCAAAGCAAGGAGAAGATCATCAAATAAAATGAAATAGTAAAGCAAAAAGGACACGTGAAATACAAATGGATGTACCAAAGAAAAATAAAGAAAATCATCCCTCTAAAACTCTATTAGTCAAATAAACTATGGGGAAAAATCAAAAAGGGAAATGTATCAATCAAAAGAGTCCTCAAATACAAAAGCATGCTTCTCAAGCAAGGAACAAAGTATATCTAGTGGTTGGTCCTAATTCCACGAAAACTTCCATTCCCATCTACCATCACTCATTTTCCCAAGTTTGGAGAGTCAAAGGTTCCAAACCATCAACCAATCCATCTCATATTCCTTTACATATAACATCATGCACTTCATTCATGATATACAATTCTTGCATTAACCATGTCTTGGCAGCTATTCTTCATCATAAGGATTCTAAAGGTATGATATCGCGATGTGTGCACATAGACAAGGTTAATTCTGATATCCATAAGACAGATCAAAGTTCTCCAAAGTTGCATACAAGTGGTTGTGTCTTAGAAAAGTATCTTATTCAAGAAGGATATCATTTTACATCAGTACCACCAGGTGGTTCAACATGATGGTAAAATTTTCAAAAAATCAAGAAAATAGTAAAAATAAAAATCATCCTCTAGTGAAAACCACCTCAGTGGTGCTTTGGGAAAGTACCTTGGTGTAAACCTGGCAACCAAGGGCCTTGCGTAAATAAAGCACCTCCATCTATTCTTTGGTTCTTTAGCTTATCATTCTCTGCATCACATCCATCCATCACATCATTCATCCTATTTATTCCATCACCCATTTGTGTCTATATCATAGCTTGATATTATGAAGTATCGTATCCCCTTTAGTACTGCTTGGCATATTCCTAAGGTCAGCTTGTCTTGCCTATATCGAGGTAGTCTATTGCATCACACTAGGGGAAATTCATTATGGATTAGATTGAGTTCTTGTATATCTTAAGGTTATCTAGAAATCTCATCGAAAATCCAAAAAAAATTCATAAAATGTTCATCAGAAAATCCAAAAAATCTTTGCAAAATCCCGTACAACTAAAATCCAAAAACATTCAAAAACTATAAAGTAAAAATCCCAAAACATCCAAAACACATCAAAAATCCAAAAACATAACCATGTTAAACTACGAGTCTCTTAGCTTGTACGTAGGAAAGGCCATCATTGATGTGCCCCTGAGACATCCTAGGTTAGTTCTTTAGGAGTCTGTCATAATAAACTGGCAATCGATCAAGTGTTCATATCTCATCATCAATAAGTCAAGTTAGTCGAACTACGTGGTCTCTGCATGTATAACGTAGGCAAGGCTCATTTTTGATAAGCCCCAAGGCCCCTAGGATAGTATTTTAGGTTAGGTTATTGGTCGAAACTTAGAAAATCCATAAACATTCAAATATCAGAAAAGCCTTAAACATTCAAAATCTCAAAAAATCCCAAAACATTTAAAAATAAGAAAAACACAAAAACATTAGAAATTATTCAAAAGACTTGAATAGCATTAAATATCTTAGAGAAAACCCTAAACAACCTCAAATAATCCAAAAACATAAACATTCATATAAAACTTTCAAAATGATCAGAAATAGCCTCAATTTTTTTTCAAAATATCAGACATTGAAATATTCCAAAAAATCCAAAACTATCCATCCCATTTCACTTTAACCTGCAATAAATTTTTACCAATATCACCATCACCTTCAACCTTTGATAAAACAAGTAGAAAACAAGTATCACAAGTTGTAAAGTGAGAACCTAAATGTCAAAATCGAAAGTCTAGATCATAGGTAAACAAGTCAGTAGAGTTTGTATAAATGACTTATCACACACCTCATCTTAATCAAACCATCTAATAAACATGTCCTAGGATGCATCCTTCCTGCGATGGACATCAACAACAAAAATCACCTTGGCTATGTTAAATTGGCAAGAGATATAGATAACACTAACTGTTTATCTTTGATATTTTCTTATGATTTATCTTATTGACCCATTCTGAGGACCTCTCAATGATGTCTATCAAAACAATTTAGAGAGAAAGGAATGGAGAATCAATCATTATCATTTGTTTGTTGTGCTTGTGGATACTCTTGTAAAATAATCTTGGTGCATACTTGCTTAGTTATGTGTAGGGATGTCATTTGGAGTAGATTGTTGACTATTACGTATGCTTTGGTCCAAGATATTCTAAAATTATAAACTACATTCCGACGAGGTTTTCGTATGTCAAGGTGTGAACAAGAACTATCCTATCTGTTTGCAGATTCAAAGTCCATTACACTAGATACAACACCATCCTGGTTATTAATACCTTGATGCATCGTGTCTATGTGCTATATCAAACATAAGGAATGATGAAAAATCCCAATCCCAAGATATGAGTAAAACCATCCATCTCTCATTACCATATCTAATAAAGTATTGATGGATCATAGACTTGTTGGACCTTTTGAATCAATATTGGAAATCAATGGTCAAATCATTCATCTCATTCTTCTATCTTCTTACCATGCTAACCTATTATCATGACAGTCAATAAAAATACCATCATGCATCCACAAATCATCAGTATGCATACATATCACATATCATAAGCATACATCACATTATCATGAACATATACATTATCCACAAATCATCCATTTGCATACATCATCACATCATAAAATGCATAGAAAAGTACACAAAAATAAATGCATCCATCCACATCATCGACATTTGCATAAGCATATCATATCATAACATCCATCCCATAATAGATCATAAAAAGATACCAAAAAAGAATATAACATATTTGTCGCATTGCATTTCATACGTGTACATAATAGATCATCATCATATATTCCATATCACATAAATAAAAGAAGTGCATCCATCACATTGCATCAATACGTGATCATAATACATAAGCATATCACATCACATCATATCATATGCATCCATACATCCATAAAACATGAAATAAGGAGGAAATCTTATATCGAATCCAAATCATCTCATATATATATCAAAAAAGTGTGACTGTCATGATACAATATTTGAATCAGTGTTTGTATGTCAAATCAAAAATACCATATCCATGAGGCTATAAAAAGGAGCCCATGAATGTATATTTGTATAAATAATTGTGCAAACAATAAAAAATTGTTTGCAAAAACTGCTAGCCATGGTGGTTGTTCGACTCACCCCTAACTGATGGTTGATCCTTAGCTCTAGGTGGTGCTCTAGTCTGCTGTGAAAAATCAGGTTGTCTCATCACCTGAGGAACATAATGATGATAGTGCATGCGATAATAAGCAGCCTATGTCACTATCTCTCTATATAACCAAGCTGATATGATTTGTCCCTATGAAGTTGCAGTCACTGCCTCAAGTTGTTGCCTCCACCCAATCTCCTGGGGCAGTTGTAAGTCCAGTTATTGCTACAACTGGACCTTGTGATCTCATTGTGCAGTCATATCTTATAGCTATTGACGCAACTGATCTCTCTTTATAGTTAGAACCTAAATCTATGCTTGTACATGCATCTAGCTATTGTGGAGGTGGAGGCGGTGGTGCTCTCAGAACCTGCCCATCATGTCCATCCTGTTGCCTTCGCACATGTACCTGATTTGGCTACTATTGGTTCCCATCACTTGGCACCTGGACCTTGTCCTGATCTTGCTGCTAGCCTCTACCTTGACCACCCTCCCTACCTATGTCTCTGTCTCTGCCCCCATTTTGGCCTTTTCCCCAACATCCACCTCTGTCTTTACCTCTACTTCTACCTTTGGGGTATCCCCCCACTAGATCTGCCAGGCAAGTAGGTTCCCTGAACCATGCATCATAGGTTGGAGTCATGCCTGCATTAGGTATACCTTGATCATATGCCTAGGGCTATGTAACAACCTATTTGAAATAATTGATCACCACAATGAGATCAATCTACGCACCCCACTATACCTCTCTGTGATCTCGCAAACACTACAATGTAGTCATCAACTGGCACATCCTAAATTTCTCCAAACTGTCAGGCAATGCGGTCTAGGAGGTGCCGCTTTATAATGGTGTGCTCTCTCCCTTGCATATATCAAGTTTGTCGAGCAAAGTCCAACTGCTGCTAATAATCATACCATACTAGATGCTACAACCACATCCTCCATCTAAATACAGTCATGTCATCAATGACACAACCAATAGGGTAGACCTGTGGGGCCCGTGTGTTGAAGGGTTATCAACACCGTATACCAGAACACGACAGGCTTATCCACATGAATATTTTCTAAAACCACCAATGGCTTCAATACTGCAATGTGCTCGCATGCACATATGTGGAGAAGTGTAACACCTGCTCCTATGCTCCTCCCCTCTTGATAGACAACGTCGTGCATATTATGATACAATGATGAAAAAAGAGTTGGACCCTAGGCATACATAACATCCCTCCTGATCATCCCCTCCCATACCAATCCCCATTTGGGACTGAAACCTCTGCCCCATTGGTTTGGGGCAATAACTCAAGAGATCAATGCTGCAATGAACAATCTGAAGATGGGCACTCTATCCTGATAAACATCAAGGTCTATCTAGGAGCTCACTAGAATGATATGACGTTTATATAGAAGAGAGCAGCATGTGTTTCTCTCGACATCCGTGTCATATATCACATGCTCAGCATGAATCAACAATCGCAATATGCGCCACACATCCTCCAATGTGATGGTGGCCTCACCAATGGGCAGGTGAAATTATGAGGTCTTGTTGTGCCACCTCTCAATAAGTGCAGTCATCATAGCAAGGTGCATTTGAACCTCAAGCAAGAAAGCGATGAAGCCCAATCCTAGCCTACCTAAGCACTCCACCTCTAGGTCATCAAAGTCTCTCACTATTGCCAAAATATCAGAATGGTGCTCCCACAACATCATTGGTGGAGGATCCTCCTGCATGCTTCACACATATAGCATCAATTTTTTGAAAAAAGTTGAAAAATTGATCAAAATTTGAGACTTTGCATCCAAAACATCAAACACATTGCTAAAATCAATAGCATCTCTGATTTTTGGGCATGTCACTATGTCAATTTTAGGGGTGCGTCATTAATTTGGTGATGCGCATCACTACGCTTAATAGAAAAATGACATTAGGGTGCATCGCTCTACTAAAAAATTGGATGCATCGTTGAAACCTAAGTGTGTTGCCCATCGCTTTTGAGTGATGATAAATATGAAATCTTGTGTGTCACTATACTAACCTAGCAACCCCCAAATCAAATGCGTCACCCAACCAAAAAATTAGGGTGCGTTGCTAAACTGGAGGTGCATCGCTATGATATCAATAGCGATGCTTCCAACGCATCAATAGCATTGCCATATAGTGACGCGGCTAGAGACCTAAATTTTACCCCTATTAAATGCACCTCAAAGCAAAAATTGAGAATTTTTTTGAGTCACATACCTGAGGTCTTGCATTTGCTCATTGTTGGTACTCTCGAACTCGCTTTGATAGGTGAAGAGGAAGCACTCATTGCACCATTTTGTCAGAAGGTTAGAGCTTAAAATGCAATAATCTCTAAGGCATGAATGCATAAATGAACTGGAAGTGTCACCCTTCTCACATATTTAAGCCTAAAAATTAGGGTTTTTTGCCCTAATTTGAGCCAAAAGCTAGGGTTTTGTTTTACTTGTTTTCACCTTGTGCAACATTTTTTGCATTTTTGAGGCCATTTTTGGCATCCTGGGGCTTGTTTTAGTACCTACACCTATATTTAGCCTTTTTTGAGAAATCAACCAAAAATTCAAAAAAATTGCCCAGTTTCTCAAGGGGGTAGGGAACCATCTTATTCCTTCTGTTGGGGCAATAGTGGGGCATCCAAAAATTAGAAATTTTTTACTTTTTGATATGAGCAATAGTTTTTAATCCGAAAAGTGGCAGTCTTTGGACCAACGTAACAAGTACCTCACTTCAAAGAGGGGCAAAATGTAGACACTTAAAAATGTCTTGAATGATATCATGCATTTGAATCAGGTATACTAACACTGTTTCATTCTAGAACCCATCCTCTTTTCACTTAATTGATTAAATTAGCCTAGTTATTTAATTAATTATGTCATTTTCATCTATTAATCTAATTAATCTAATCAGGATAATTCATCCCCTTTCATGCTAACATTTCATCTTATTAAATTAAATACATCAAGTTATTTAATTTAAATCTCTAAGTCCTCTTATTTAATTAAATAAATCTAAGTTATTTAATTAAATATTATATCACTTTCCACTTTTCATTAAATCATTTTTTTTAATGAATATCACCCCTAATTTGCATAATTCAAACTTTATTTAATTTTCAAATTACTAATAAATCTAATCTTCCCACTTGCAAGGGAATATTCCCTCTTTTACACATTCCTCTAAAAGGAATATTCCTTCCCCTTTTGCACATTAAAACTTTGTTTTAATTTGCTAAATATCTA
>VDFB02007870.1:0-15741 GCA_007258455.2 Sequoia sempervirens | reverse complement strand
TTAATTAGAACCATAAATGGATAAATATTTGCAACTATTTGAGTAAGATTACAAATCCCTTTTTACTCAATACCAATTAATAAGAATGCTTGTAATCTTGGGTTTCTAATTTTCATTTATCTACTCAAGAAGACATTACTCCTAGCTAAAAATATTCACAATAAAATCAAGAGTAAGGTAGCTAGGCAATAATGACTTCAAATATATATTTAATATCCTTTATTCCCAAAGCCTAAACATAGAGAACTACAACTCATTCTATATTTTAGGTATTCAATGCTGATGAACATTTCTGGATCCTCAGTTGTTTTTTTTTTTTTTTTTGCTAGAAAAGTAGGCTTTCTTATTTATTCTAGGCTGACCCCTATTGGCGCATTAGTGGGGAATACCGAGGGATCTGAAGATAAGAGATCAATATCTTAAAAGTCCATTCAGACTGCAGTCACCTCCCCATCATTACTACCACACAGTAGCTGCTCTATCTTGTCACCCCCTCAGGTCAGTTAATAGAACTTCAAGTAAATGCATTTGTACGAAGAAAATAGCAGATAGAACTTCAAGTAAATGCATTTGTCAGGCCGACAAAGGAGATAAATGAATGAATTTTAAGAGAAGCTTTTAGGCTAGTGCATCTGTCATGTGTAAAATCCATGCCCCAAAAATGGTTAGTGGATAAAATAGAAGCCTAGAGAGGGTGTGGCAGACAGTCTTAAAGACGTGGCCTCATGGCTACAATGATCGTAAGGCCTGGTACATACAAAATGGATTGCGTAAGAAATCTTCAGATAAATGTGCATTTAATGACATCATTTAATGATTTTGTTAAGACTTTCAAGCAAATACTATTGACAGTCATAAAGGCCAAATTCAAAAGGTTCTTTTAAAAGGGCGCCAAGACTGTTTTCAAGTGAATGCATTTGGCCAGTGTAAAGTCATATTCCTCAACCGTTCTGGCAGTCTCTCTGTGATTTGGCGCATATATTAAAGACATTGACTGTCCATAATAAATGCCAATTTTTTCTACGTATCCACCCTCAAGATTCTACATAGATTGAGTTACTCTGCACTCATTGTTTGATCTACTCGATATAGCTTCAGTATTTTATCACAAAACCCTTCACTGCTTCCAGCAGTGCTACTTACGCATGGATTTTGTACAGCCTACTGTCTGTTGACTTGCGTGTGGGAATGACTTACGCTGGATCTAGCCTCCTTCAAAGCATACTTCTAACCACGGTTTCACAGCCTGTGTGTTGCGTTAAGAGGTGAGTGCTCATTAAGATGAACAATAGAAATGAATAACAAAGAAGACAATGTTAATGAAAAACAAGAATATTGATGAGAAAGACAGCATCGACATTAATGATTGAAGTAGCGATATTAATAACAAAGCATTTGTCATTTATTCAAAATCACGCCTTGCAATGTTAAGATATTGTCTTTGATATTCCACTTGAATAGTTTGCTTCGACCACGAGAAGAAGACTTTTAATATAAAGTTGTCAGGTGATGGAAAAAAAAAGGCGGTGAAAGCTTATTCAGATCTGAATGTGAACCAGGCGTTGCAGATACGTAGACAAGACATGTGAACTATGTGTGATGGTTTAAATGTAGAATGTGCATGGCGCATGTAATGTACGTGGCAGATATAGGAAATGCGAGGCAAAATGTAGATACAAAATATGCATGGGCGTAATGTGAGATAAACTTCAAAGGGCATGACAAGCGACAAGAGAGAGATACAAAGGACGACAATCTAGTTGCTTTGTGAAAGGGCCAGAACATTGAGACAGGCCGCCAGACTTTACCATTACCTCACCCTTCTTTCCATCTTTTCCTGCAGCCTCTTGTAAGTATGGAAAAAGAAATAAATGCCTAGCTTAATGTGTTAGAAATCTTCTTAGAAAAGTTATGCGCTAACAAGGAATTTTCATAGTGACTGCTTCACATCATCTCAAAATTCCTACGTACTTTTCTACACATTTAAACTTTACGATTAGGCAGTAACTCCGCGTTGGTGAAGAAGAAACAGAGATTGTGTCCAACAACTGTTTTAAACAATTTTTTTTTTTTTTTCAGCTGTATTTCTGACAAAAAGATGATGCAGTGTGTAGATAAGCGAAATCTTTCCAAAAATATGGATCTCTACATAAATATGCAAGATTTTTGTTCATAGTTACATGTAACCAGAGAAGACTTTATCTATCATCTATATGACATAACACACATTGGTAATAAGCTAGAGCCATCCAGATAAATGTATTTCATAATATGATCATCTGTTATTGCATAACAAAAACATAAAAATCATATAACAAGAACTTATTAAACAGTCAAATCATTTGTTGTGTAGGCTATTCAACATCTTCTCTCATGGCTGTGATAAACAAAACTGCCCTCCTTCTAGCGCCAAAATGTGGTTGCTACAATCTGCAAAATGGCTAAAATGTCAAGACACAATATTAGCAACACAACAAATTTTCACATCCATATGAAATATTGAATCATGCTTCATAATGCAATCTAAACAACAAAATATCAACTAAACTAAGTGAAAGCACAAAGAAGCAAGAATCCAACTCTATCTCATATTGGATTGGTGTCACATGTGCTAGTGACCCTTTCCCAATCCTTGATTGATAGCTAGTGATTATGATGCAATGGAAATGATGAGCAAAATTAGTTCTCAAGGAGAGTAACTTTGCATATGCTTTTTGGATGAAATTGTGGAGGTTGTGAAGGATTTGATAAGAGATGAAGCCTCTATTTTATAGATTTTCAAATGCCAAGATTGTTGAAAAGGGACCAATGTGGGATTAAAGATTCTGCCAATGAGATAAGGACACTTGTCAAATGGTGATTGCTCAATGGTTGTGCAAGATTAGGGAAATGTGCCCATGAGAGGGAGAATCTTTTAACTAAATTTGAGAGTAAATGCTAAGTGGGGGACAAGAAAATGAGCAATAAATGTAATGTTGGAGAGACAAATCAACTTCCCTTTGAATTCAAAGTTGAGGGAATATTCCCCATAAATGCCATGTTGATGGAAAATCTTGGATTTAATAAATCAATAAATTGATTTATATGTGCAAGTGGCTAAATCTAGAGAATGCATGTGGGTGAGATTAGCATTAGATCAGGATTAGATTAAATTAATGATGATTAGGCTGATTTGACCAATTTGACTTGATTTAGGGATATAAATCAAATCAAAAGAAGATGAATGATGATTTGAGATTTAATTAAATAAATGATCGATTTATTTAATTGAAGAGATGATGATAGGATCAAGTTTGATTTATTTGATTTAAACTGATGACTTTAGGAGATTGATAAATAAACTTGATTTATTTGTCGAATGGATGCATTATGTCAATTTGACATGTCTACAATAACAATATGAAATGTTGCTTTGTACTTGTATCATGTTGCACTCAATACAAAGATAGATTAACAAGAAAAAATGCAACCCATGTATTCAAAAATTGGTCGCAAAAAGGTGCCTAGAGCTCAAAGTGTAAACAAGGTTTGTTTTATATATTCATATTTTCTTGTTTTATACATTCAATTTTCCCCTCCCTTCATGGCTAGATACACTTTATATATTTGTTTCTTTATATAAATATTCATGCATAGATTTATACATGTACTTGACTACAATAACTATAGTTTTTTGTTTAGATTAGATTTTCCCAAGGTCCTATACTCACCTCTTGTGGAAACCCCAATGGGAATTTCAAAAAAATAGCTGATAGGGAAATGTGAACTGTTGCATCAATTGCTTCTTTTGTATTAATATGTTTCATGACATTTTGTTTCCATTATCTCTTTCAAGCTCCCTATATTTTGTATTAATATGTTTCATATTATTCTCTTTCTCTTATATCTAGAATCCCACATTAAACATATTAATACAAGATAAAAAATTTGTGTAAGAATTGAGCTATGAATTCAAAATTCAAGTTATACTCTTTTCTAGTCAACCCAAGCAAATAGAGAAATTCTAAAAGAGAAATTAGAATAATAATTCATAGTTGCAAAGCTACTCTTAATCTAAAATTACTCCTATGTTAATGGCTATAACGTCAAAAGTGCATAGAGATACCTGCAAACAATAAATTTGAACAATGGGGAAAACACTATCCATGTCCATATTTTTTGACAATAGCAAGAACATTTACCCGTAATTTCTCCACCCATGCAAAGGAATAATATCTTTCAACTCTCCAAAATGCATACAACTTCAAAGGTACAACTATATAACAAGGAATAATAAGCACACATTAGTGTTATTCTAATACCTCTTTTACAATTTCTCTATTTCTCTATACTATTTAGTATGAGGCGATGCATCTAAAAATTTTAATTAAGTTTGTGGGGTTATACTCTTTTTTACATGAAATTTTACATAGATGATTAATTTATTGTTAATTTCCTCTTGTTATATATTTTTAAACATGGCTTTCATCAACCCAACCATGAATAGGATTTTTCATCTAATAGCTCTTTTACAATTCTTATTTTTAGACAAATGGACAACAATTGTCTAGGGATTTTACTGATAGCCTGAAGCTTACCTCTTAAACAAAGGATCTGCCTAAATGTTCCTCATTGGTCAATACACAAAGATAACCAAAACCATAAACCAACGGTGAAAAAATTACTAACCCCAAGCATATTTTTTCAGGAAAGAAAGGAAATTTAATTGAAATTCCTCCATCCATATAGAATGATAATCTCTTTCAATATATATATATGTATGTATATGTATATGTATATATATATAGGTATATATATATATAGGTGTGTATATATATATAGGTGTATATATATATATATAGGTGTATATATATATGTATGTATGTATGTATACATCATGTATGTACATATATATACATGTATACGTATACTGGATTACATGTATATATATGTATATATGTATACTGGGTACATTTCATAAATGATTAATTTATTATTCATGCCTTACAGTATCCCCTTATTTTTCCTTTTCATAGTAGGTTGGAGGGTTTTAACACTCATTTGATGTAAAATGTGTGAGGAAGTATATTGATTAAGTTGCATTGTGGAAAGACCCACTTCAAGCAATATTTTCTTAATGCTATGTGAACAATTATATCATAGCATAATATATGTAAAATTTGTTTGGTGGCTTTTAAGTGTTATTGCAATAGTTCTTGAATCTATTCAACTTTATATTATTAGCTGATACACTGCTTGTTTGAAATTTCTATTTGTTAAGAATAGAGTTGTGACAATGCAATTGAATAAATCTATCTTCTTACATATTTTGGTCACATATTCATAATGCCAGAATGCCTATTCTAAGAATGCAAGTGAATTAAAAATATTTTCTTGCATATCCTAGTGTATACTTTCCCGCACTATAACATTCTCTGCTTTGTGTGTAATGCCCCACTACATAACCATAAAGAATGTAACAAACACAATGGAAGTGTAGTAATTTTTTTAAAAAATTAATATTATCATTTTATATGAACAAAACTAGCACAAACAATCTCTAAGATACACGACAAGGTAATACATTGGAATTCCATTTTACCAAAGTTATATAATCATAGCATATAAATTAAACTCATAATTTAAGATCATACATTCAATAACATTAAATACACCACATGAGATATATGCACAATAATGATTCATTATTACTTTGCATTCAATATAATAATTACAATACTCATTTCCAAATGAGATAGATCATACATAAGAGTTACAATTATACATTACAAGAATTCTCCTCGAACACAATGGAGGAGTGATATATAAACAAGGTATCCAACTGATCTAAATGAGACATAAGAGAAAGTACAAATCCACTGGTACATACAAGCTCTCCAATCAGGAAGTACCCACCATCATGAACAAGAATTGGGGACCCAACAATTGAAGGTGCACATTCCACCCAACCAAGTGGTACCTGTAGGTCCACCCTCTGTGCTAGAAGATAGTAAAAAAAGGTTCCCTAGACAAAACTGCCAACCACTAGACATGGGAAAACTCAAGACAAATTTATACAAGTACAAGACACAACATGAGGGTTACATTGCTTCTAGAATAAAGAGTCAAGTACAATCACTGTACAATACAACAAACTATTTTCATAGGAAGAGTGTCACACCTAATTTTCTATGAGTTACCTTGGCGTAACCTTCCTAGGCTAGTGTCCACCCCCATCTTGTGTTAACCTGGTTGCCTCTACCGACTGCTAGACCCCCATACAAACTATGCTTCTTGTAATGTCTAGAAAATGAAAAAAGAAATAGATTAGAGAAAAAATGCAATACAAATCTAAATGCAATCTAAGTTATATCAAAAAAGTACAAAGGAATTCAAAACGTAAATAAAGAAACAATCTCACCCAATCTACATTCTTCCAGATTTATCTCTATTGTCCTTCTTTGTTTCACTTGTAGTAGTATAATTTCCCTCATATTTAAAAAGGTTCATGAAAGTATAGCCTATGATAATGATTTAGCAAAACATTGAAGATTCAAGATAGGTGCTCCAAAAATTCATAAGATTTCAAGAGAGATTGGAATGATGAAGACTAGATCAGTTTATAGAATATTGATTATTCAAACTACAGGCCAGGATTGAAAGATCAGTAGATGGTTGAGATTGACTGATTAGTCATGCATTATGATAATAGTTAGTAATGACATGAGTGATATAAATTAAAAATAGAATTAAAGATTGAATAAATGATTTAATCTTCTAGTTTGGTATTCGAAAATAGAAGAATTATCTTTGCATGACAAAGATGAAGATGGATTAAAGTAACCCTTGTTCGAATGCATGAACAAGGTTTAATTAATTAAATAGGAATATTTAATTAATCTGCATGTACACGCAAATGAGTTAGAACTAGACAATTGAATGATTTGATGAAGAGATTACTCGAGAACACCACTCATACATTAAATCAAGAGTTAACTGAGTAATTTCAATAGATCTTTGAGTCGAGTAAAAGTGAATACTTAGATAACTCACACAATTATCTAAATATAGAGGAACACGTTAAAATAGAATTCTTGAATTAATTAAACAATTCATTTAATGGGTATGTGCAGATCATGATGGGCCAAAGTGGCAATATGATGGGTATGTGGCTAATGACTATTTTTTACCCAAAATTGATAAAATGAAAAGGGCTTTAAAGGAGATTCTCAACTTCCAGCTGGTAAGCACTTTTTTTACTTTGAATTTAATAAGTAATTATTATTCATTTTCTATTCAAATTATGACTCAAAGTCTTGATTGATAGGCTGATTGAAAAACATCTATAGCTTTCAAACGGTATCACATTTTTTGAATCCAAAACATGTGTCACATTCTATGCTTCACATACTATAGGATTAAAAAAATAAAAATTGACTTTCATGAAGTTTTGACCAAGGTGGTTAGACATATGAGTTTTTTATATTTTTTAAAAATTTGTAATATAAAAATCATAATTAATTATTTACATGGAAAAAAATTACAAAAAAATATGCATCACATCGGGGCATGATTCCTCTACTTATATCTAAAATATTATAAAAAAACATTATCATTTTATTGTGGTTAGGGTGGTCACACAGATGCCTACTTATTTTTTCCCTGAAATTTATGTACCATTGCATTAAAATTTCAATTTTTCATCAAATAGATTGTTTTTTTTAAAAACAAACCTAGTAGTTTAGAAACTACATTAAATTTGCTACAAATTATATTCTTACATATTTTTTAAATAATATAGATAACTTATTCAAATTTTAACGTCAAGTTTCCTAACTCTGATTTTCTAAATTTTTTCCATGATGATCATGCACATACCCTAATCTCAAGATTTGATATTTGAAGAATAATTAAACAAATGATTTATTTAATTAAGTGATGAAGGATTTAAAATGAATAATTAAATAAATAAAGAATTTATTTAATTATAGTTGAAGTATGATAAAGAGTAAATTAAATAAGAATTTATTTAATTTGACAAGAAGGATAAGTTTAATTAGTAACATAATTAAATAAAAACCATTTATTTAATCAATCAGATAGAATAAAGAAAAGTGTGAATTAATTAAATAATTAAGATTATTTAATTAATAGAAGAATTAAAGACTATAGAGAATAATTAAATAATTGGCATTATTTAATCATGACCGTGAAGAATATGAATTATGAAGAATATTGAAGTCATAGGCTTAGACCAAATTTCATTGTCTACACTTCTTATCTCACCTCAAGCCTAAACAAGTGCAAGAGTCATGAGAGAACATACATTATCTTTATATATGTGAGAGTTCTCCATTAATTCTTTTAAGTTATCACTTGATTAAACCCTAAGTGAGTTACCTTGGCACCCCTTTGTGTGTCAGATCCCCACAAAGAGCCACTCTCCTACTGACAACACTAAGGTAAAACCACATACCATGGGGAAACAAAGTGCACAAAAACTAATAACAAATTTTAACCATTCTGTAAAGGTCAACTCAACCCATTCGTATTAACTGGGTATTCAAACTAAATCACACATCCTGTTCATAGTAACCTGGGTTGTAACGCCTCGCCATACAAACCTTAGAGAACACAGACAAAGCAAATAATTTTTTTTTTAAACATCACAATTGAACATACAAGAACATTAACCATAAACACATAACACATTACATTACACTAGTACACTTAGTTCTCTGGGGCACGCGAGGTTACTTCACAAACAACTAACAACGAAACAAAGATAACAACAACACTATTCACTACTTATAGCTATACTCAATGATCACACAAGTTACAAGAAAAGATAGAAATGATTTACTAACTTTGGCAATAGAGTCTACTTACTTAGGTCAGCTTAACATACCTCTTACATTCTATTTTATCGACAAGTCCTTGCTTCCAATGCCTATACCTGCAAGGTCTACATGACTTGGTACACACATCAGGTCAAAGATAGTTAGCACATGATCACTAAGAGAAGCTATATAAATCAATGTTAGTTTTTACGTTACCGAAAATAAACAACAAGTCTCAAACAAGACTCAGAAGAACAGTCCTAGGGGCCCGACCTAATGCCTCGGGAGCTCATCACTCGATGGCCTTGCCTACATATATAATTCGCAGAGGCACCGTAGTTCGACAACTTGAGCTGCTCCAACTCATTGACTGACCAACCAAGGGTTCACTCATAAGACTTTCAAGGAGGAATCTACCCCAACACAAGAGTAACACAACACCACAAATACACGCTAAACTCAAACCTCTATTCATAAGCATTATGTGACCCATACGAAATTACATACTAGAGGAGTGGGTATGCAACCCTTTCTAGGGTCCATCACCCCAGACAGTTTCTTAGGCGGCTACCACCCACTTAGGTGAAGCTGAAGACTAATGAACTAGGTAAGCATATTCTTGCAATAACAAAATAAAAATAGCCTACTCAAATGTTTATTCATACTTGCACAAGAAAGGACACAAGGCATTACACACAAGGAGTAACTAAGCTTTTCTAATTTCAAAGTTGTAATTGACTAAAATATCAATTAACATAATTCTCAAACAATTGACACATTATTTATTCAAGCAACAAAACAATATTGCAACCTAGAACTATCATTTCAACTACCAATTAACTAAGACAAAGTATTCATAAAAATTTATAATAAGTTGTACTTATTCCATCATTTACTTGAAAAGCCCAAGAGTTAAATACTTTTCTAACATTCAAATGTAACCACAATTACCTTATATTTTCCCTTTCACTGTGAAGAGATTACATTTTATAACTAATTGTATGAATTAACTTAACAATTGATCTTTTACGTCAACCCACCATGTTTATCTCCATAATCATTTCATTCCTAAGGATGGCCATAAGTTCTCCCACTATTCATATCTTGTGTGACTATTCTATTGTCAAACCAATAAAGAATTTTGAAAACTTATACTAAATCAAAAAGGACATTGTACTTCTGCCTAACATAGGCATACCTACTCGGGCATGACAATGAAGGTCACAATCTCCTAAATCTCTAATAGTCCAAACCGGCTCCTTATGAAGTCACATTCTAAACTATGATTGTAATTAAGATGTATCGATATGGAGTTCACTAAGACATGCTATTTCAATACGAAAAATGTCACTAATTGGTAAGATGGATGCATTGGTACATAGGATAAATTATCTCAAGGAGAACAAGGTTTCCATTATAAATTCCCAAAGTGATCACTATTTTACAAACTTTCATACTTTACCCTATAGTTTCAATTTAATACTATTATAAGTAAATTCCTGCCGACAAAATTCCTCTGAAAGACCTTGTCTCATGGAATTCAATGATAAAGGTGGTATGTATAAGAAGAATTTATAGGAAAGTGCCCCCTAACTTTTCTTTTAGTTTAACTATTGGAACACATCCACAAGTTGTAAAGTTTTTCCTATGTCTTAGGTACATGCAGACACATAGGAATGGTAGAGAAGGGCTACATAGATTTCACCCAATGGTAAACCTTATTGCATTACATATATAGTTGATCAATCTGTGCATGATTTTGGAGTTCAAGCTGCTTATCTTGTCGCTTACATGAAAATGTAACATATATATATTGATCCAAATTATTGGTGTTTAACAGTCTAAAATTGTAAGATGGTTGACTCATCTACATCAAACCTAAAATCTGATAGGTAGACTACCTCAACACCTAGCAGACTCAAGTAATACCAAAGCAGCAAGATATGTTCAAAATGGGTTTGTTGAAAGACCAAAGAAACTTGAACGGGTAGAGAAAAGTGGGCGGCTGGGGGGAGGAGAAAGGCTACACAAACTTCACACATCAGTAATCCCTATCGCATAACATATACAGACTGTGCAGACTTCACACATAAGTAACCTTTATCGCCTAACATATACAGAGAATTATTAGGTGTGTAAGGTTGCCCATCATGGTGCGCGAGTTGTTTGGGGGGGTAAGCGGTGCGCGCGGCTGGGAGAGGAGAACTGTTTGAATAGTAAAATGTGGAAGCATAGACAATAAATCAAAATATGATTAAAATGCCAATCAAGTTCATAATCATTGAGAAACACAGCTTAAGCACCCCATCAAAATCGCTCAGCTCGGGGTTTATTCATCAAATGCCATTTATAACGGAGTTGAAGAAAAACACATACAGCGAATGAGGTATTCATCCAAATAGCTACTGTCAACTCTACAGGGCATCACATTACTTATATGTTAGGTTTTAAAGCACAACATGATCTAATTAAATCCATATATTGTTGTGGTCTTGAACGACTGGTTGAAGTTATATCTACTAGTCTTAAGGTCAGTAATGCTCTAGATTAGTTTATTCGAATGGTGATCTTATAAACAATAGAAGAATGAGCTACCAGGTCGAAAGAGAATACCCATGAAATGAGAGACCGTTGGGTAGAGACTACCTTGAGAGCTCACGGTATTGATGGAAACTCAAATTTGTCGAGCCCTGGGAGAGGTCTTGGTTGACAAAGGCTTAGAATTCAAACAATGGAAGAGAGACCCCTTCATGCCATGACTCCAAGATCTTGCCTTTTCAGAATTGCAATTAAGATTTATTGAAGAGGTTTAAGGCACCATTCAACAAAAGCATTCGACTGAGGGGAAAGAAAAGATGGGATTCATTTGGGATGGCGCTTGTCTTAGCCGACTCCCTCTCATGAGATCTCATTCATATTATAATATTACATGATAATACTATGGCGTAGGAGAAGAGGTGCAACAACAACATAGAATACAACACGGTGTGAAGTGTTGAGCATCAAACATATACTAAACTCATCAAGAGGAAACACAATGCAAAGTATCGATTTCCGAGCAAATATGTGAATCTCGCAGAAGAATGTCAATTTCAATAAGAAAGGTAACAAGAATGGAGCAAGAATGAATGAAGGTCGCATGATACTTGCAGGTGTCTTCAAAGTCAAGTAAGCAAGATGGGGAGTCATTGCATGCATGAGTTAAAATGTATGAAGGATAGAGAACTCCCAGATTGAACAAAGGAAAGACATCAATTTATCGAAATACGCGATTACAGGAGATGCATAACTATATATATACTAACAAAATGTTGAATTCGTTAAACAATCCAGAGAATAGGCTTGAGCTAAATTAGTTTCGAACAAATGCAAACGGTGGGAATAAGAATACAATAAGAACGGATTTAGAATAATAGAAATCACATTTTCAAGCTACGATAACAAGCAAGAATTTGTTTATAGTAAACGAGAAGCACCAACCTGGATTCCAACGCTGTAGAACGGTAGAGCGGTGCCGAGGTCGGCTGTTACGTCTGCAACAATCCGCTTCCTCAAAACAATTCAATGACGATCCATTTTTCTCACTTCAATATTTTCTTCTCAAAACAATTCACAAACATGCAACCATTCTATAGAAGAATTTCTTTAGACACAGTACCCGTTTGAAAACTAAGAAAAAAATCAAGATGATCCCCTAATTTCTTTTTTTTTCAAAAAACTCAAACCATGCATTGGTTCGTTTTCTGCTTTAACAGCTCACTCATTATCTCTCCAAAAAAATAAATAAAAAGAAAAATAAAAATAAATAAGTTTAGAATTAATTCTATTCTCAAAATGTCCCCACAAGATAATATCTTCAGCTTTTCTGATTTAATAAGCTTTAAAAGGATAATTTCTAATTATCACCACACTTTTCTAAAATTCAACTAAAACAAGCTTTTAGTAATTAAATAGCTTTTGATTACATATAATTAAAATTCAATACCTACTAAATCATAATTAATCAAATAAACAAAAATGACATTAATTAATCTTATAAAATCAAGATAATTAAATAACCTCAAAATAACACTAATTAATTCCAAAAAGAATAGAAATTAAATTGAATAACAACTAACCATAATTTAAATAAATTAACTAAATTAAATCAAATAAAGGCCAGGACAAGGTCAACACATGACACTACAAAACTCCTAATGATGTGAAGGACTTGGGACAGAGATACTTCCTTTTTACAATGTCGTACCCGTTGAGTTAATTTTGTGCTCGCCCCGAATCGAGGCTTTTAATCATGTAATTCATCATACTCACTAAAGCTCCATCAGAACTTTTGGTTCCATCTTCCTCCTCAGATTCTTTAGCCAGATTACCTACACATCCAAGGTGAGAGTGGAGGGACACTACATCCTCCCCCCCTAAAACTCTACTTACTCCTGGAAGTCACATGGCTCAAAATGGAAACATAACCACATTAGTACCAAAATTTCTCTAATCTATAATTTGATGTACACCCTCTTTCTGCATCATTACAATTAAAATCACTATCCGGCTTCACATTTGAAAATAATATCTTCTTAACTACTTTTATTTATAAACCCTTACACCTCTTACAATAACATACTTGGTTTCAGCATTAGTAACAAAGCAAGTACTCCTATTAACTCAATTTTCTATTTACACAATGAACATCTCCAAAATATAATAGAAGGAAACCACCTCAAATGATTACTTGGAATTAACAAAAATACACACCATATCATGTTCCAGTAACATATTTTAAGTCACCATTTAGGATTCTCAATAATATCCAATCTATTTTATACCACAGAGTCACAATATACCCACAATTAAGACAGCATGGTTATCCCTCTTTTACATCAGTAAACAACAACACATAAGAAATATACATCTAACACATCCATACACAATCACATCACCGGGAAAGGCACATCACAAGGCTACACAAGGGTCCCTCTGGACACCGGAAAGAAGCATACTAATCCATGATACATAATCCATGAGCCAAGAGCCAATATCCATCTCACATAATCCATACCTCACACTCAGTGGCTTGATGGTGTTAGGCCACACACACATGGCGAGACCATCCAAACAAGACCACTATGACCCATCTCTTGTTGTACAAGGTGGTTAGCCTCCAAAAGATAGTCATCACACATAGGTGGGTAGTGGGTCCTAGCTATTAAAATAGCCTCACATACCCCCATCCTCAAGGTTCCCTGCGTCTACTTCCTCGTATACACTCTCTCAAGTCCGTCTCATACGTCCTTGGAGAGGAATCACAATACAACACATAGCCGACCTCGAAAACAATAAGGATAAATTAGTTTAGCCACCAAAGCCATAATTAAAAGAAAACAAGTATTCAATTTCAACAATAAAGAAACAAATGTGCACAATTTCAACACTAAATCAAATGTAACCACGAGGGCTATGAGCAAATAAGATCACAAAGTGTGGCTAAACCATCACAATCAAATCTAACAAGGTGTCAACTTTCACAATTACTAGAAAATTATCAATAATTATAAAGAAAGTTCACAATCTTAGAAATTGCACTATACAACACTACGTGACTAGATACTAGCCACCAAACGAGGAAGGAGGAAACAACGTCCGGCTATACAATAGCCCCCATGTGGTGCGGAGTGAGCACACCATCCACATGACCCAGAGTGTGCTCCTCGGCTACACTCTGCCTCGCTTCGTCACGCGACATGGACTAACCAAGTGGCCCTCGCACTCCTTGGTTGCCCGCATAGGATGTGCACCTCGGCCTCCATCCTGCATCGCATCTCAGTGCGGCGTGGTCATACACCAGCCGGAGAAGGCACGCACTGGTCGTATGCCGCATGGCAGTGTGTTCGTGGCTCCGCGGAAGTAGGCACGCGCTAGACACACCCCGCATAGCGATACCTCGTGGAAAAGGCACACGCAGGTACTCGCCGTCGCCAGAGGTATACATGGCTAGGACCTACCCATATGCTAACCGACCCAAACACTGTCGAAAGCAAACATGAGTATCCCTCTACAAATGTGTGAGGCCCCATTATGCTCATCACACAAGTAGGCTATCATAGCACATCTCATAGTGCACCTTCACGTGTCTAAGCACGTGGCATCGTGTCCTCGAGCCCAGCTCGCTACCATCAACAACACGGCATCATCACCAGCACTGTGTCGGAACATCAGTGGGGTGTGGCATCGTATCCATTGCATCATGTCGGAACATGTGCAAATACGGTGTATGCAATACATATATGGCATATCAATATGGGGCTACTCGAGCTTCACCTCTCATACGGACGAGGTTCACTCGCTAATGTCAGCTCAACGTCCCTATGGACGGCCAGACCAATACTAACAACCAATGCTGCTATACTCAAAACTGTGGGGTTTAGGCTGGCACATATGAATCAAGTACCCTGATCCATCATAAGGGGAAGTAGTGAGTACGTTTCCTCAGGATCGGTTGAGCTAAGAATACTCTGCGTCGCAATATGCGTACGCTACACACTCCGCCCAAGCAACTTTGTGGCTGCTACTACCCCTTCACAGATTGAGGGACTGGAGAACCAAAAGAAAAGAATATGTGAAACTATCTTTTGGCTACTCATATATAAATTTCAACCACACGTGGGTTGGCCCTCAATCAGGTAACAAACATGCGACACATGAATGGTATGGTTATTTCCACACCAAGAAAAACAATAGTTTTCCCATGGATGGGTACATAGTATCACCATCGCATGGCACACAAGGCAAGCACAGTGTACTCACAAAACTCAATCAATGCACAGTTACTGGCTTCTCACATTTACAGGGGTTACAATTACATGCACAACTCCATTACTCTTCAAAAGATCACATTCCATAAGTACTATTTTCCATATATCTCATG